>QKRW01000046.1:0-285000 GCA_003260565.1 Monilinia fructigena
ATCAGTATTGTTGGCGAAGGATGCGTCTGTAAATACGACTAATTGAATGGAATCCATATCTAAAGGTACGAATGTGAGTCCTCTTGTTGGATTGTCCATTTGCCATTTAATGACTTTATTGAGCTTAACCGCATCTTCCTCTTTTGGATCTATTACCTGGGCAGCAACAGAGAGATGATATGATGCCTCTGGTTGACATACAGTTGCGATATATGCTCCTCTTGCGCGTTGAGCGACATATTGATTCTTTGAAGTGACATTCTTTCGAACTTTTCCTCTTGTGCCGTGCATATCGACGTTTCCTGGCGTGACCATTCTGATATTGTTACACTGTTTCTCCTGATTCAAGTAGATCTTATCACCTTTGAGAGTGATTAGGCCACCATTGAACTTGAGTGGATGGTCCTCGGTGAGTTGCTCTCTGTTTTTAGCCATAAAATGAGCCTTGCCCAATTGCTCTTGTTCTAAGTGTGCGAATCTCTCGACGGCAACTATGAGAGTGTCATCTGTCTGGAGTCCTACGATGCCGATGCTATCATTGGAGTAGAGTAAACAGGGATCGTATGTAGATTGCGTCATGTTTAGCTTATCCCTATGGTGGTTGTGGTAGGTCCCAAACCAGTGGTTTCCTGCCTCAGGGATGCCATATAGGGGTTTAATGACGTATAGAACATACCCGTCTTCGAGTCCGACCTCTTTCGGTGCTTCCATGTAAATCGGTCTGTTTAATGTCGTAGTTGATTGGGTGTATGCCTGTGTGATATCCCGTAAATAGACTTGAATATGCTTGTTTGATGCTCGCAAAATAGCGGCAAGTGCAAGAACAATACGTTGGCTGACACGTTGAATAGTTGGTGATTGTGTCAGAACAGTGGTTTTACCCTCATCTTGATATGCTTGAACCACTAGTCGTGACTTGGCGTATGCTTTATCAGTGCCTTCGTCCTTCATTTCATCAACAAATCGTGATTTGAATAGTCTTGTTCCGGGTGGTATGCTAGCTTTTGAGACAATTTTAAAGACTCCATTTTCCATTAATCCGTCAACTTCCTTGCGTCGGGATTCTGTATATCTCATAGGTGTATTTTCTTGCAAGAATACAGTCAATTGTGGTGGGTTGGTGTCAATGTCTATTATATTGACCATATTAGTCAAGTTACTTCTCATACGTCGACGTAGTTGCACATCTGGTTGCACTGCTGGTGGTGGTGTTTGGGGTCGTGGTGCCTCCATTCGTGATGTATCAACTACTATAGTGTCACCGTCGTCGTCATTTGTACTTCCGTCATTTTCTTCAATTTCTTCCGGTTCTGTATAAAAGGGTCGTACAGATGTAGAACGGAATTTAGTTGGTCCACTGGAGAGCTCTACCTCGCATGTCTCCCCATCTGTCCCAATCAGGGGGTGTGGTCCAGTCCATTTGCCCGATATATTACCTCCTTTGCCCTCTCTCCATACCAAAACCTCAGAGTTCAAAGGCAGAGTAAGGACTGATGTCGTAGATGGTCCGTTCCTTAATCTTAGTGCCTCTGTGACCTGTCTCTTGGCGCGAATATGACGTACTTCTGCCATGGCTTTCTTTGTGGCTTTTGCACGTTGAATGATTGTCGCGGTTGGTGGGTTAATATCACTCAATCTGGGATATGTTCCATAAACTAGTAGTGTAGGAACAAGCCCATTTGGTCCTGCTGTGTCGTTTACAGCCTTTACTGCCATTTGTAGAACCATCACTTTAGTCAGATTGTCGTCCTCAAGCTCCTTAGTCAAAATCTCGTACGCGCGGCGTAGGGGGTGATGATATCTCTCCACAATGCCTACGGAGTTGTGCGCCTCAACTGGTACGCTCTTGGTGGTGATTGATATAGACTTAGCGTTTTGGACAAACTCTTTACTTACGAAGTTCTTTCCTGCATCGTGGATGATGTAGTCTGGTGGTCCAATATATACATCAATCCAGCATTCCCTAAGTGTGTCAAATGTATGCTTAGCGGATATGTTGTCAAGGAACCGAGCTGCTTGATAGCGTGTTGCCTCGTCGACAATATGCAGAACTGGTTCGCCTGCAATGTACATAACATCGACGTATATAGCATAGTTAAATTCAGTATCCTCTGGTAGAGTGAACCTGAAACGTCCTGGTGACTTGCTGTGCATTTGACAGTGTTTGCAGTACTTGGTGAGGTGTTTAATAGCGTCATTGTTCTCGTCATAGCCTGCTCGTTGTAATACTTGATGAAAGCGTTGTGCTGATGGGTGGCCGAATCGTCGATGTAAACGTTGTAGCTCAGTAGTGGTTAAATAGCAGTCATTCTGGCAGATTGACTCTTGGATGAGTTGATTCATGTCCACTTTCCATGTTAAAAACGCGTGGCCACGTCTCCTAATAACAGAGTATTGACCGTTTGGTGTAATAAACTGGTCAGTGATATTATTATAAAACGCTTTAAGACGGTCCATGTCCTCAAGGCTCAACAAGAATGGAATGTCGGCATCCACAATATGGAAGTCGACGTCTCCAAATGGTGCAATGACACGGAATGATCCTATCGATGTCGCAGTTCCCTTTCCAAAGCGTACATTCGCAGCACCTGCTGTTTGTGGATCATACGTGACTGGGCAAATTTGCTTCCATGCATGATATTGTCCGATCCCAACTGTAGACTTTCCTGCACATGCTGTATCAATACATATGCCATAGAATTCCTTGCTTGTGTAGCTTGTATAAAAGATGTCCACTGCGCTCTCTGTCGGTAGAGTAGCCTCAACTGGGTCTCTAGTCATCGTGTGCAGTATTGTATTGATTGACAATTGATTGAACACTTCCTGGCCGCTGATAGGCTCGGAGCTTACGAAAAATGCTTCGTCCGCGTCGTCTTCAATGTCAAGATCTGCGAAAAACAGGCCCATTTCGGTCTCTGAATCAGATTCTGCGTCGGTAGCTTCTCCCTCATATTCGATCATCCATTGGTCGTAGCGCTTATTAAACGCGTTGTTACTACCGCCCTTGATCTTCTCCCTGTATTCACGTCTTTGTTTGTCTTGTTCCTCCTTAGAGTGCTTTGTGGATCGGCACCCCTCTTTCTTGCATATCCAGCATTGGTTGCGTTGATTTGAGGAGTTGGAATGTCGTGACTTATTATAGGAGTTGTTTCTAAAGTTGTTGCTCCTAAAGTTGCTGTTCCTGGAATCCCTGGAACCATTCCGATCGTTGCCATTATTACTGCGGAATCTTCTGTCAGTGAATAGCACCGCATCTTCCTCATTCTTGTGCGATCTTTCCCATGTGTTGATGGATTGTCGCAGTTGATTGATCAAACCAGACACCTCTTTCTTGGGGTCAAAACAAGCCAGGTTGCATGCCTCCACGTCCTCACATGCAAGTATGAGCTTATTGTGTAGATGGGACGTCTGCCGCATAGCGGGATCAAGTCGATGTTGTAGCATGCGTAGTTGCTTGATCATAATGGTAAGACACTCGCTGAGTGGTTTGTTTTTGTTCTCCTTTTTAGTTGATTTGAGAGTGATACTGTTCCATTTAGACAGCATATTACGTTGATATTCGTCTCCCTCAAAATTATTCCGCATATAGGTGCATAGTTCTTTAAAGGTAGGTGGTAGCGACTCGTAGTTGGCGTGAAAGAACTCAAGTGCACTGTCTTTAAGCATGATGGGGAACGCCTTGTATTGCATGTCCATTGGCACCTCCGCACGTCGTGTGATTTCGTAGAATATCGAGAGTTTGAAGTCGAAATTGTCATCATCTCCACCATATTTCTCCTCGTTGGTGTAGAATTTTGACAAACTGACAAGAGATTGTGTATTGGAATGCTTCGATGGTCTTTTATCCCATGATGGCCTACGGCCTCTATGGCTATTGTTGTCGTCGTCGTCTCCATCGTCATCAGGATCCCCTCCTCCGCCATACATGTCGCCGTCGTCATCGTCTTCCTCCTTATATTTGAAGTTGTTTTTGATGAAATCGCGAACAATTCCGGATTTGAACTTGGGTTCCTCGATATTAGAGTCTTTTAGAACTTCTTGAACTTGTTCTTTTGTCCATACATCAGTAGTAGACTTGCGGGATTGTTCATATAAGACTGTAGATGCCTCTACACGTGTTTTTGGTATGTACACTCCTCGTGTACGTAGTACCATACGCAACTTTCGTGCATCGATTTGATGGATTTTCGCAAATTGAGCGGCTGTGAATACCTTGAAATCGTTATGAAAGATCTCTGCTAGCTCACCATCGTTGATATCCTCACAGTTGTACTGTTTGCGCTTGAATCTGACGTAGGTAGTAAACGCCTTAGCATCAAATACAATAGGTTCGTCGTCATTTTGTTGTTCCTTGACTGTGTCTAACCATTCTTCGCATTCTTCCTCTTCTTCCTCTGTATATGTGTCCTTGTTGATAGTGCCCTTGACGGGGGTCGCAGTGTTGTCGTTGTCCGACATGGTAGGGTGTGTGTGTGGAGGTATTTCGAAGGTTCGTTGTAGATGTAGGTGTGTATAAAAGAGTGTTTTTATGAGTGTATAGTAACAAAGGTTGTTGTTTTACCTGGTACAGCGTGCAGTACAAAGGTGAATGCGTGATGGACGCAAGGTCGATTTGTCACACTTGACAAGACCGATCTTCTTGAATATGCCTTCCCGATACAATTATCCGGAGCACATTCTTTAGCACTACAATAGGAGATAGCGCACTATACTAGGTACAATGATATCTTCTTTGTAGTCTCTTCAGAATTTCTACCAATCCTAAATACTACATAAAACACCTGGTGCTTTATAGTAGAATCCAAGGCCCTAATTTGTGATATCACTAATTAGTGTTGGTATCAACTTGGTTGATATAAGTGTAAAGTACTTTTAGTCTATTATGGTTGTATTCGTTCTTGATCATTATTATCTATGGGAAGCTAGTACTTTATATAGGGTAGCGCTAGCGCGACGCTAGCTAATACAGTGCCCTCTTTGATCACATGATCGATGTCCCGACAGTATGAATTTATAACCCTCGCCATCGCACTTCGCCATCGCCCACTTCGTCATCGCTTATTCGCTGTTTTAATCGATTCTGAGTTGGGTATTTATAATATTTATATAATAAATAGAACTTTGAAATGGGTATAAATATAATATGCTAATTTTTTTATTAATGAGAAATGAAACGAAAAGGGTAATTTCGAAATTCTTACTATAGGATTTTGAAGGAATATATTTGATATTAAATATAATAAATAAAGGAGTATTAGAATGTAAGAATTATTGTTATGTTTAGTAATAAATTCGAACCAATAATGTAAGATAACTATTTAAAGGAAATGGTTAACTAATTAGAATGGATGATTAAGCGGAAATGATTTATAGTATGAAAACAAATGTGGAAGCTCCTACTACTTACTATATATAAAAAACGTACTAAAATGTGATTTATCGGGATTCTACAATAATATGGCATACTGCCATATTTCTGGTACCCTAGGGGGGGTGAAGGTAGGTAGGTAGTTCGGCAAGACAATCGAATCACCCTGAGTATATACTGACTGTATAGGTATTCTCAATGCCTATAGACTAAAATACTAGAATCTGCTCAAATTATGATAAATAAGAGGATGATATATATGTAATTATAATATAATAACATCACTCACCCCTCAAACAAGAGCGTTAAACAAACCTGCCATCCTCATCCTAACCCACGAGCAACCAGAATACAAAACATAAAAACACACCATCCATAGTTAATTAGAGTGATATAATATAACCCCACGAATCCCATCACATGGTTCGAGTTTCGTCAACAGAACCCCTGGGCCCGGCCATATCAAGTCAGTATCTGGTTCTGATCGGCTGTATGGAAAAATGGAGAGGGAATGGGTATCTGTGTATATTTTGATTGGGAGATTTGGGGGTGTGGGGTTGTGTTGGTATTCTTTGTTCCATTATTTGAATTTCAAATGTACGTTTGGGATTTGGTGTGGGGGAGGGGTAGGATGAGGAGATGCTGGGGACGCTGGGGAAGGGGGTTCTTGGGGATAAAGTCTTGTATTATAGATTCGAGAGGCGTGGATGGAACAGTTGAGGAATCGGATATCAAGCTGGTTGAATAATTGTCAGAGAAGTCAGCTATTGTGCTGTATCGATGAAGAAGCCCTATCTATGCCACCCTCTTCAGTTGGTTATTTAGTACAGGGCAACCGAATTGCAATTGGTAATTCAGTAGATTTCCTTCTCTTTCCCATCTTTTCTATCTCTATATATAAGGCATATAAAAGGAGCATCTACCCGATAACTAGAATTCTGACTGTCTACTCATACCTATGTTGAAGGTTAGATTCCGACAGGGAAGCTCGGTGCGTTAACGGCGGTTCTGTCATGTTCATGTCTTGTTATGAGATGAGAATCCTCGATCAAATCACCTTCATAATTCACATACTAGGTACTCTCCATCATACAACCTCAAGGTTATAACAGATGGTGCATAAATCACCATGCGGAATCTAAGTGTTACTCGCAATACACAAGATCAGGAGTTTGTTGCGAGAGGATGTCTTAGTTTCCGCTTTCGTGGAATAATGACGATTACTTGGATGATGATAGGTTTGATAATATGGTATTAGAAAGAAAAGAGAATACCTGCTGGTTTTACGGATTTGCGAGATGCAGTGAACAGTAAGGATTTGGAGTCGTTTGTCGATTTTGAGTAGAGTTGACTTTTTTGCTTTTTGAAAGCATAGGCATTGCTTGTATTATGTGAACATGCTGCGAACTTGGAGCAATATATAGATGTCAATTTAAGTTCTAGTAGTTTATCTGAGGCAGATGAATACCAGTGGCTGCATCAAATAGGATCAGCGAGATATGGAGATTCTAGAAATCTAAGTTTGTGAATTTTGTCCAGAAATTTGTACTGCAGATGTGTGGTGGTTGAAGGGCTAAAATCACCGATAGATTTCCTTGGTGTTGAGTTGTGCTGGTGGCTTGCATATAAACTCAGTGTATTAAACTGAATCTGACTTGAAGCAAGGTCCTGGCCATATTCATGTAAAAATACAGTTTTACAAATCGATCAAGTTGTTCACTTCCTAAGTGAAGATCAAATGATAATAACGGGGCAATAAGTCGGCGTCAAGTATGAATTGCGATATATGCAATGGGTTCTGTGTTGAAAGAAACCAAATAAAAGAAGCAAAGATTCACGTTAACAGTTGGTCCTCGTATCTTTGAAATACTAAAAAAGGCATCCCAATTTTAACCATCAATTGAGCCGAAAGTCTAGAAGCTGCTACTGAACCAAAATGAAGATAAGTTTCCAACTACATAGATGTGATGAGCGATGAAAAAAAGAAAGAAAGAAAGAATTCCGGAGCAACTTTATAGAAAAGCTGTCCCAGGAAGATTTGCACTTGAGTTTAGGGGATCTTGATGCTCTCTCAGAATGGGTATAAAACGGTGACGGATAGACAGTGCCTTTTTGAAAGCTCTAATCCTAATTACGAAACAGTGATGCGTTTGAGTATGCAGCAGCTATATTGAGTTCCTCGTGTGGAGAGGAAGTTATTTCACGCTTTATATTTTGAGGATGATGGGTGAGTATAGTAGTAAACTCTAAAGGCAGCTCCGCGCCATTTCTGGGGTAGAACCAGTGCACTTTTCCATAGTAACTTCGCTAGATTCCTTGCGTGAATACTGGCAGTGTGCTGTATGCTGATTTTTGTATCCTACGGCCAAGATGCATTGAATGCCCCTAAGTGGCTTCTAAACCATCACTTTTTCGCGTAGAGACTGGTTGGTATATGATAAGAGAGAAGTAAATTGACTTTTGGATGATGGTAAAATAATTTTTTAAGATTATGAAGATCCAAGATATATCGACATAAGTCATGTCATCGGATGGAATATTGAATAGTTTAACAGAACAGTCTCCTTTCTTTTACTCGGTTATAAATACACAATAGATAGTTGGACCAACACCCGTGCATCTTTTACTTATTCATCGATTCTATTTTCAACACATTGGTTCAAATGACTGTACTTCAGTTACCCAAGAATTGTGTTTAGGAATCTCAAAAAGATGGCTAGGCTTTAACCTCAGAAAACGCTGTAAGCAATACCACCTATTTGTTTTTTAAAATCACCCGAGAAAGATAATACAAGTATCATGTGTTCCTTTCAAGATTAAATGCTTGCATACAAACGATAACAGCTTCATCTCATCACATCTCAAGTTGTTCTGAAGTAGATGATACTACTATTTACTTGTTTTCGCACAAGCAGTCATTCCACAATATCTGGCGGAAAGATAAAGAAAGAAATAAACAGATATTGATAGCCCACCAGGCCTGCTAATCAGATACGACTCATGTTTAGTATAACGAAGATTCGCCGCATGTTAGAACTTTCCGTAGCGGGGCAATTTATGTACCGATGCGTGTACATGGATGATCACATTGGAGACTAGAGATACAGTAATGTATGTAAGCATCTTAAACTTTGGTGGATTTGAGCTTTCAAAGTCCCAATATCTTGGAGTTGAACCTTTAAGGGGTAAGAAAACTAACTGACGAAGGGGTGAGGCCTTCCAACAAGATTAGTCACGACTCACTTAATGGGTAATCGAGTTGTCACAAACGATAGTCACATCTGATATAATCTGCATCAACTGGGTCAACCTTAACTCCTACTTCGTCTACTATACAGATGTTTTCCCTTAGATAAATAGATATTTTATGGTATTATGGAACCATTTTCATTCTTTGTTGTCAAGGTGGCGGCTTTGGCGGGGTGCTTTCCCAAACGATAACCTTCCGAGAACCTCGGCATTGGAATGGTGGAAAGAAAGTATCCACATTCTTCGACGAAAAGCTTACCAATATACATAAACTCAAACTTAAGTCTCTTCCATGGCATCGGGGACGGAGATGATATTGATTCAATAGAGAAGATTTCCATGAAGGCGACGAATGAGAGGAGGAAGAAGAAGTGTTCGGTGTTAGTACACTCCGAAATGTATATGATTATGAGAAGTGTCTAGAAATCTTATGGTTTGAGCTTTGATGAAGACATTTTGCCAGAAAGCGCGTCATACCCAAGGATTTTTTTCCATTACAAAGACTTTGCTCATTTATATATCTCTATATATCCCCCATTTCCTATTGCTATACTCAATACTATATCCAATTGCTATTTCTTTGACATTCCCACATTACTGCAATCAATCAATATCACCAAAACAGAAAACATGGTTCAAAACAAAGGTCTCATCTTCAAGCAAGTTCCTCAAGGAGTTCCTGTCCCAGGGAAGGACTTGGTAGTTGAGGTCCGCGAATTCGATCTCGAGCAAGCACCACCAGCCGGGGGTATCACAACAAAGAACTTCTATGCCTCCTTCGATCCTTACCAACGTGGACGCATGAGAGCCGCAGAAGCCAAATCTTACTCTCCAGCATTCCCATTAGGACAACCTATTAACAACAACACTGTTGCCAAAGTTATCAAGTCCGACAACCCTAAATTCCAACCAGGAGACCTTCTTACTGGCTTTATCTGGACTGAAGAGTACTCTGCTCTTCCCAAAACAACTCGCAGATGGCGCAAACAAAATTGAGAACCCATATAACTTGGATGTGAAGCATTTCCTTGGAGCATTGGGCAGTAAGTTATTCTAATCACTGGTATGAATTCATATATGCTAATAGTACTCTCCCCTAGTGCCCGGATTGACTGCCTACTCCTCCTTTTACGAAATTGGCAAGCCCGTCAAAGGCGAAACCATCTTCATTTCCTCTGCTTCAGGAGCCGTCGGAGCACTTGTTGGACAAGCTTGCCAAGCACGAGGGCCTCAAGGTCATTGGATCCGTTGGCTCAGATGACAAATTAAAATACATTATCGACGATTTGAAATTTGATGGAGGCTTCAACTATAAAACCGAGAAACCAGCCGATGCTCTCAAGCGTCTCGCACCAAATGGTGTTGATATTTACTACGAGAATGTCGGAGGTGAACAATTAGAAGCGGCTATTAATGCCATGAATGACCATGGAAGAATTATCGCTTGTGGTATGATTAGCGAGTACAGCAAAGCTGAGAGTGAAAGATACCCTATCACGAATTTGATGAACATTGTAGCGAAGAGAATCACAATGAGAGGCTTTATCGTTGGTGATGCCAACATGGGTCCATTGCACCTTAAGGCGAGAAACGAGAATGTTGCCAAGTGGTTGGCTGACGGAAGCTTCAAAGCTACTTTGAGTGTTACTGATGGTATTGATAATGGTCCAGAGGGGTTTGTTGGTATGCTTGGAGGAAAGAACTTTGGAAAGGCAGTGCTTAAAATTGCGGATATCGAGGTGAGTTCCATCTGTTAGATGAATATTTACGTGCGGTGCTAATATGATTTGTAGTAAATAATATATATTTCTAATGCTAGAAAAGATTTGAAATAGTAATACAAGAAAAAAAAGAATACACCACCATTTGATCCATTCGAGATCTCCTTTTTTCTCATATATTCTTGCGTGAACAAGATGAACAGAACTCATGAAGTTCCCACGAGGGGGCTGATTTCTTTTCTCTTGCAGTGATTCTATTCAGGTTCTTGAATAAGTATTCATCTAATGCTTCTAGAAAAGCACTCGGTACTCTTTTCCAATCACGTCAAACTCTCACACCGTACCATCTCACTAAATGAACAAAATTCCATGATAATACCATCTTGTTACCAAAGCAGCCCCATTTGCAATTCTCACAAGTTTAAAGAAGACTTCTATAGAGTCGATTAGTTTTTGTTCCATAGCCTGCTTGTTAGAAGTATGAACTAGGATATCGTCTCCTACATCACACATCTTCCTCTACCTTTCATTGATTGAGTTTTAGTACTTATATTATATATTTTTCATTGTAGTCGTTCCATATTGTCGTGGTTCTTTGATCAAAATCCCATCAGTTATGTTATGGGCATATCACAAGTTCACAATGCCAAGCCCATGATGCACAAATTCTCATGGCTCGGACTCCACAACCGTATTATCTGCCCACCATCTAATCCACTACCCGCCAGCAAATTACCTAAAAACAATCTTGGACCCTGGGTGAATTCCACTCTTGTCAATTACCTTCTCTACCCTTATTTTTCAAATCTAGACACCTTACAGGAATCTAGTTCGAATTTTCGAAAAATTGAAATAAAAACAAGTTTTGGGGAATTCGACAAAAATTTATGTTAGAGCATGTTATTAAATGCCCGTTCTAGGAATCGAACCTAGGATCTCATCATTTGCAAGTACTAGTGATGCGCTTTACCGCTAAGCCAAACGGGCGTTGTTATTGTTGGTTTGAAGAATGTGGTCATGTTTCTGAATATATTCAAAATTGTATGAGTGGGAAGGGTTGGTGGGGAGGCTCCACTGTGTTTGAGGTAGGGGTTTATTGTGAAGTTTTGACGGTTCGGATTTGGTAGGTTGTAGTTTATTTTGGTTGTAGGTTCGTCTCGGTTGCGGAGGGTAAACGGTGAGTGAGTGTACTGGCGAGTAGATGCTTTTGCTACTATTCCTATTCATTATTATACTGTTGGAACAATTATATCGATAGAAGTTTCTGCTAGAGGTCAAGGTGTAATGACAAGATTGTCTGGGACATGTACGTATGGTTTAGATTTGACTAATTAGAGAGACGTTCGAGATAGATATCAATGACTATCTGTATTTTTGATTATGACTGTATTTATAAAACGGTTAGATTGAAAGAGCAGCATCAATCAAGTTTTTTTTTTACCATCGAATGCTTCGATAACGGTATGATGTCTAGCCAAAACATGATCTCATGATTACTAACAGTATCTGTCATGAAGTCACATCATACAATGTGCCCCGATAGTTGAGTTAGTCATAAAATCCTATCGTCATTAATTGGTGCCACAAAATACTTTTATTTTCCAGCTCCAAATTAGTTAACTTACTGCATTTGTCATTCCTGGATAGTGGGCTACAATGCTGGTATCTAGCGATACTCTCTTGGGCTTCTTGTATCTATTAGACAACATATTTGGCGTGTAGGAATGCTCTCACGTGATGGCAACTTCTGTAAAGCGCTCTCTAGGTTCTTTAGTTCCCTTAGCCCCCCGGAGCTGGACCTCCCTAAGAAACCAACTACACAGGCAGGCCCTCGCCATCCGCTCTGCTCATAGGGGATTTTGCCTGGTATTATAACAAATTCAGGTATACGAATGCTTTTACAGAATGCTCCTGCAATGCTGCCAAAGCTTTTATGCACTTAGTGCACTACCCAAAGTCTTATAAGCAGTTCAAGGACTGTTATTATTATATCTACCAATTCCTTTAACGTCGGACACAGAAGGTCTACTTTACCTGACTCACCTTCTGTTTAACCCTATAAACTTTGCTAAATTTCTGGACGTTATTGGTTGCTATACTCGCCTTCCGATGAGCCTCCAGCAACGGATACGAAAATTCAATCTTTTCTTTTTTCTTTTTCTTTTTCCTTCCCCCCCCTTCCCTTCTTTTTCTTTCTTTTTTTACCCCTTTTTTTACATCCGCATTTACGCAACAATAGTTAGCGCAAGGTTGCAATCAAATCCGCTTCCGGGTGAGCTTCATTAATCTTCAGTTCAATAAAACACTCCGATGATCCGAATACGTTTTAAATCTTTTAACTGCATTAAGCCTTATGCTTACTAATCTGTCTGCTTTAAAGCTACAAATACAACTGCCCTCCGTTTAAACGGAGTGAAGAGGATACAGTAGATTAAGCTTTATAAAAGCTTTTTTATAAATTAGAAATGCTTCTTAGGCTACTTTTAATATAACTCCTTAACTTAGCACATCCTTATACTCCTAGGGAGGTTAGTGTTACGGGAGCTGCCTCTAGGGTCACGTGGAAGTGTCTAGAGATCTCTCGAGGTGGTTTAGACTAGACTTCAAGTAGGAATTCAAATAAGGTTGTAACTGGTTTGCAATTCTCGTAACTATAGTAATGAAACTAATGATTGGTTCTTGAGCACGAAGCTCTACATTGTAATGAAACCCATTCCCTATATTAGACCTTCGTACTGAAGTCGACCGACAAGTCGACCGGCAAGTCGACCGACAAGTCGACCGGCAAGTCGATCGATAAGTCGATCGGCTTTTGATCACATGACACTTGTCCCGTGATTCCTATTGTCCTAGCTGTCTGTCTTTCTTTGTTCCTGGGGCTTAATCCCCTGGGACATTACTAATCCTAGTGAAGCCTTTCTTGCTTACTGTGTTCTGTCTTTCCTAGGACCTACTGTCCTGGGAACTATGTTCTAGGTTCCTAGGGTATCCTATGACTAATACTATATACATGCCTGAGGCTTTCCTTGGGTGCCTAGTGTCCCCCGGTATACTGCAGCTGAATCACTGAGGCCTATAATACCATTATAGCCTATAAGTCAGTGATTCTACAGCCTGTTACTTAATCCGTTGTAACAGTTAGGATTTGGGCCTGCGGCCCTAAGCCTACGGCCCTCCTCCGCCGGATGAAAATAAATACTAACTACTTTAGTTTCCCTTTGCTCTCTCAATTTCTCAAGCTCCATCATCTTTGATTATTCAGCGTCAGTCTAAAAAGCTCTGTTCACTATCTTATGAGGCTATATACTATGTCCCCAGTGATAGCTTGAAATTTCTTAATTCTAAAAACTTAGTTCCAAATAGATGAAGGCTTTTATTCTCAGGCGAGCAGGCTGCAACATATTTCCTTTTCTGTCAGGAAACGAAAAAGTCTTCTTGCAGTGAATTCAGATCTCTCGCTTGATGAGTGCCAGCTTATTCTTCATAGAAATGAGTTCCTGCTCGGCTGAAAGATGAAATTGCGTTTTTGTCAGCGGGGACAACTCTAGTCCGCTGGGATCAACAATTTCGCATCTGGCATCCGGATTAAAGCAAAACTTCTCAATATTGAAATTATAGACCGAAAATTCGGTTGCTAGGATAAAAACTCTTTACCTTTAGACCCGATTGTATGGTAAATATATGCGTTAAGATCTTCAAGAATGGCGAATGATTTGATGATATTCGAGTGGCTGTTGGTAATAGATTGATGAAAGTCATGAAGTTGAAATTGAAGTTCGCTCAAGAAAATATCCTTCCGCACACGCTTCCCACGCAAAAACCTCTCTACACAAAGCGCAAAAGAGCATAGGAATTGTCCTAAGGCTTCTTGCTATCATGTCCAGACCTGGGGCGATGGGAACCTCTACTGACTGTTAATAAAGTTTCTTTCGTCTACCATGATGAATGCCATGCCAGAACATCCGACTATTCCTTTCTTCCTTAGATATATAGAGTCAAGAAACGAAAATTCTCCGAGATTGCTACTATTAGTGAATAATTCTCAGGGGTAAACCGTTTGATAACCGAGCTTGAATGAACCCTTCATTCCAATATTATAAATCCGTATCGAGCGTATCGAGCGTATTTTAGTGGAAGCAGTCAATCAATTGATCAATTGCCATAAGCATGGAAAATTTCAATTTCTCCTCCTGCTAAAAAGTACATTTGATTTGACGTGAGGCAGTGTAATACACCCACTGTTTGGCTATAAATTGATGACGGCGGTCTTAAGAGGATTGTTGGAAATCTGTTGCTGTCCCTGACAATACTTGCGATCCAGGCTACCACTTCTCGAAGATGCTCACATATGGGAGGGAACTGCTTTTTTGATGGAAATCTAGGCAGGCTTCATTTTTTTCGTGGCACGCCATATATAGTTACATTCCCTATCTTTGTGAGAATTGCGATCTACCATTGAAGCTTGTATTAAAGAATACGTGGATATTCCAAAAAAAAAAGTTTAGCACTCGAACATGGAGATGATATAGATGCTCTGAAAATAAAGGAGAACCATCGTCAAATAATATAGGTTCATGATTTGATGGAGATGTTAAAACTACATCTCGCTTGAGCTGAATGGATCGTAAATAGCTCTTACTCAGCGTTTAACAAATACAGAAGCAAGTTAATGTTATCCTTTTCTTCTGTCTACGAAGACTTCGGAATACAAGTATTTCTGTAGTCGAAAATCTTTGACGCTTTGACGAATGACCTGTATACGTGACTCTTGATTGAATGAAGGATGTATCTCTTTGTAATTTGCGCGCTGTGATTTTGAAGATGCTTGCTTAGATTTAAGAATCTCACGGGCCTACTCCCAATAGTTGCTGGTAATCCGTCGATTACTGCAAAGTGCATCTCACTCAATAGCGCAAGGCAAATATTTTCCGAAAGTTAGGCTTCACTGACAGTCATTGAAATCACTAGAGTAACACGCTGAATGGCCAGGCAGAGAATTACCTGTGCTAGACTTATACCGGTTTTCGGGCAATCCAAGCGATATGTTACTAGTCACTCACTTATATGCCCGTCACCAAGAACAAATCTCATTACTTGCCATCGAATTGAAATGAGGTTCTGAAATATCGGGTTGAGGAGTCACTACTCCAACAGGCTTCCCTCCTGGTGGCTGGTGTGCCACAAGGTGGATGTTCACCTTCTACAGAATTTAAGTAGTTCATGCTGGTGAAAATGACTAAAAATACACATCATTATCAGCAGATGGTTATCTCTCCGAAAAAATATCACGATCATGAGAAATGCATAAGATAAACATCGACTACTCTCATGTCAGCAGCTAAATGATACCCCTTTCCAGTAATCATAACCGACCATATTCCAAGCCCAGAGCTTTAGACTCAAATATAACGTACGTTTGATACCTTTTGGCTCATATCACAATTGAGCCATATCGGGAATTGGCAAGAATCTTCTCATTCTGACTCTGAACCTGTAAGTGGACCTGTATTTTAGTCGTCATAAACGACTGATTTCTCGTGATTCCACTCTCTGTAATGGCATTCCAGTAGCTCTTCTATTGCCATACACCATTGTACCATCAATCTGACGATATATGGCCTTTATCGACGTCTTTAGGATGTTCTTAACGACGTTGTCGTTCCAATTGTTCCCCTGGAAAGTTCCTAGACTAATAGATGGCAAAGCACTGCCATCTTTCCAGGTGGGGATGCGCAATCTGGGCTACCATAGCTTGAACACCAAGCAACTTTCTGTCTTGTTGGTATGTATGGTATTTGCAAAGATTCCATCGGCAGAAATAGGAGCAACTAAATGATCGGCTCCAAGTTAATTTGCTGCACATGCGTGGCCTGTTTATTGTAGTCATACCTTCTTTTCGGGAATCATATGAATTCCAAAGACTCTCCCTCAGATCATATTGGTGTTCAGGGCTCAACATCGAGTTTCATCGGGTTTCAATGTGACTTCCATCGCCAAACGTGAAATATTTTGGCAGATTATGAATTTAAATTGGAATTCGAGGACTAACTGCAGAAAAATTATGGAACCAAACAATACAAGAAAGATTTCTCCGAGTTTACCTTCTTTCTACCTCTTGGCCTTCCCGGCGTGACTCATTTCATATTTTGTCCTGATCTTCAGGCTGGCTTTGTTATCCTACTCCGTCTAGGATATCGAGGCTTCATCACCTCCCTTCTGCCCAAACGTAGTGACTTCATTGTCTACAGAAAATCCGGATTTTAAACTTAAAGCCCTTGATTCTTTTTCATAATTGCTTTCTGATACCCACTTTCTTCATCCCACCCTCCTCTCTTCCCCCCCTCTCCTATCCCACAATGAACATTCAAAGGACCGCAGGCTAGAACCATAAACTGATAGTAAGAGAAAGATGAGGGGAGAAATAGGAATGACAACAAGAAGAAGTCAGAGAAGCCCAAAAAATGTGCTGTGATAATTTAAATATTTTCCTTGACGTGATTTTCAATAACTCGGCACTGGACATGCATTGAATGAGAAGAAGTTACAGCGTAATTCCTAGATTTGCTTAGTAATCTAGCCTAATTATTGGCTCCGTGACAAGGCGTCGTTTTAGCCTCGTCCCCCTCCTCGCCTAAAAAATAATAATTTATCTCTAAAAACCACCCTTCGTCATTTCACAACTCAGATTCCACCACGACGTACCAACCTCCAGAGAATCTCTCAATGTTTCTTCAACGCCGGTAGCGTAAAAGCCAGCTTTCAACTCAATATAATAATAATCCATCATGTCTTCACGAGCAGCGACGGGCGCCGGCGCGCCCGAAGATAAAACCACAGCCTTGAAAAAAACTCCTCTATGACGAGTGTTTCCAAACTTTCGAAGAAAAACCCTACGTTTTTCCAGGATGATTTGTTGGAATTTGGCGTATTGCCTAACGATGATGTGTCTATGTTACTAGCCGTCACGCAGGCCCTCACAAATGAAAAAGCTGTTCAAGGTGGTTCAAGATCCGCAGAGGGGAATTGGATGGAAATTGCGTACTGAAGATGAAGCCAAGAAGTAAGATTTCTCTTTCCATACCTGATTTCATGACCAATTCATGCCTTAATTACTCCTCCATGACCTCTACGCAAAACTAACCAATTCTCAACAATAGATACCGCAGTCTCCTCGTCGGAACAAGAAATTGTCTACTCCCTCATCGACGAAGCTGGCACCGAAGGAATCTGGTCCCGAAACCATAAAGATGCGCACCAACCTGCACGATGCCGTCTTTCGCTCAGCGCTCAAGCACCTCGAAACCAAGCACATGATATTCCGAGATGAAATCCGTAGAATTTGGCAATAAGAAAATGTACATAAAAGCCAGTCTGCAGCCATCAGATCGAGCAAGCGGTGGAGCATGGTACACCGACAATGAAATGGATGAGGAATTCATCACACAGATCATGCTCATCTTGTTTGATCAGATACACCGGAAATCATTTTATAAATCTAGTACAGCTAATATGAGAAAGCCGAAGAAGACTTTTGGAAAGAAGATGTCTGCGGATGAGGCTAAAGCATTGAGAGATATAAAAACCCTAGGATCCAAAGTTAAGATTGAGGATGTTACCGAGATGATGCTTTGGAGGGTGCTAGAAGACATTATGAATCTCTATTACCTATGCCACCCGGCTACCAAGGATATCCAACGCTCTCAATGAACTTACATTCTTTCATTGAAAACTCAGGAGCTACGGCTACGACATTAACTGCTCAAGATATTCAGCAACTGTTGGAAATATTGATTTTTGATGACAAGATCGAGAAGGTTCTTGCGGGCCCAGAAGGTGTTGTTTGTTATAGGGCTGTGAGAAAGAGCTTTAGGGAGGATCAGGAGGGTGGTCCATTTAGTGCTTTAACGGATGTTCCGTGTGGGACACTGTCCAGTTTCTGATCTTTGTGAAGAGGGGGGACCTGTAGTAGACCAAGCACCTGCGAGTATTTTCAGACATGGTTGAATATTTAGGGCGAGGATGAAGATACGGGATAGGATTCTATTTACATAGCATAGCGACGGCCGGGCTTCGGAGTTAAGGAAAGATACCACAGACGGATATATAAAAGTTTTAACACATCTAGTCACAGGCAGTCATCACACTCAATAAACAAGAATAATTTAGTAAAAAAACCATTGCATTATTTTCGTCACTTGTTCCGCCAAAATAGCTAAATCATGAAAGATTTGCCGAGACCGAAGTTGTGTTCAAGGACCTTCCGCCACCGATTTTCCCTGTCAATGAATCTATAGTTGACCAGACTTAACAATGGTTGGCTTCTTTGTTGTATTGAACCTTGCCGCTGCCGGATCCGGTAGCCTCGAGAGCCTTGACAACGCTCAAGGACTCATCATCGACTTCACCAAAGACGACGTGCTTACCATCGAGCCAGCTAGTGACAACGGTGGTGATGAAGAATTGGGAACCGTTGCTATATAGTTGTTAGTTTGTTTGAACCAGTAATAGAAGGCTTAGGATATGTGAGCTTACGTGTTTGGTCCAGCGTTGGCCATGGAGAGGAGACTGGGCGGGTGTGCTTTCGCTCGAAGTTTCTCATCGGCAAACCTCTCACCGTAGATTGACTTTCCACCGGTACCCTATACTGTTCTTAGTTTCGGGGATCCTGTCTTTATATATATCAAGTGTTGTAACGTACGTTGCCACGGGTGAAGTCACCTCCTTGAAGCATGAATTGAGGGATAATTCTGTGGAAGGAAGAGCCCTCATATCCGAATCCCTTCTCACCAGTGCAGAGAGCACGGAAGTTCTCGGCGGTCTTTGGGACTACATCATCGTAGAGCTTGAACTTGATTCTACCAGCTTGCTCTGTAATATAGAAAAGATATGTTAGCTTTGGAAACTAGGGGAGGGGTTGGAAGGTGGGGCTGAAATGACGACAATCAAAATAAACGATGTGTCTTGGAAGCTCAATAGAAGCTCAATCAATACAATAATTGAGGTATATCATCATTTGGTGATGAAAACCAAGTGAAATAGTAGAATAATTGATGTCAAATGGATTAAAAAGATGATGATTTGGCTTACCTTGGACAGTGGAGGTTGGCTTTCCGTTGGAGTCAAGGACTGGTCCTTCCCAGGTAACATCGAAGAAACTATTGACATGTGAGCTTTGCTGTACTTTACATTGATAAGGAGGCTTTTGATGTTCAAACATACGTTGTGATGGCCATGTTTGATTTAGAAGCGTGAAATTGTCTTGAAGAGATGGATTTGAAAGAGTTGTTGATGAAGGTGTTGCGAAGGAGGGGCAGCGAAGTGCTTTTCAACGCAGAAGGAGTGCGGGGCATGAATAGCATTTTTAGCGAATTAGCTTGTAGCTTCTTGATTGGTGAATTAGAATTCTAGTGGGGCAGTGTAAAAGGTGAATGTGAGGCGTAGGAATTCGTGTAATAAGTTCACGGGTGTGGTGTGTGTGTAAGGTGCAGGTGTGTGAGGTAAGGTGTAAGGAAGGTGTACGGAGTAGGGTAGCGTGGGTGAAATGGCAAGTGGCGGGAGGGTGGGTGAATTAATATGAGAAGGCGTCCCTACTAATACCTAATGAAGAAAGGAAGGAAGATATTTTTTTCTTCGGGGAAAGTATTATTGGTTACTAAGGAGGGAGATGGAATTGGTTAGAGCAAAAGAGCAAATAGAAGGAAACAGAAGGAATCGATCGGAACAACATTGGAAGGAGGGGAACAGAATGGGAGAAGGCAGGAAAGGGGAGAAGAGGGAAAATAAACAAGTCATAAAACAATGCAAGTGGGGTATCCAGGTAGGTAGGTATAGCTCATATGAGGTAGGGATAGGTAGGTAAGAGGTGGTAGTAGGTAGTGGAGGTAGGTAGCACTTGTACCTTGAGAGTGTATATTATCTAGGCAAGTCGTTGATGGATAAATTCATGGACTTGATCTAGCACATACGTAGCAACTGTGTTGTACACTAGGTGATTGAGAACAATGGCTATTATAAGGCCTCTTGTACATATCTATATACATACTATCTAGGTAGGTACAGATAATAGGTAGTTCCAACTGCTCTTCAAAGTAAGTATACATCAATCTTAATAGAACGACCCCTTTTCTAGATCTCTCTTTGCTTTCCTCTTCCTTCTATATACCTATATTTGCATATCCCCATAACCCGCTATACCTATATATAAGTAAATACCATATACCTATCTAGTAGATGCCTACATACTATATAATTCTATTATACTATATATACACTCACTATCTGATACATGCGTACATACATAGTATCCTTTAAAACTAACCATTGAATTTCTTCTCTCTCTCACAATCTCTTCTTAGATAAATAATCGTAACCTGAACTTGCTCAGTCGAAAAATTGATCATTCGGAGATATACCTATATGGGAAATCCAATCAGGAGAAATGCCGCGCATTTGGTTGAGATGACATGACGCCTTCATGTATTTCTTTCTTGGCTGGAGGGAGGGGCAAATAACGCCGCACACCTCCAGTCCATTCAGATATTCAGGAAAACGGCAAGCAGATTACTCTACAGCTTCGAAAGCTCAATGGCTCGATGGCTCGATGCTCCAATAGTCCAAATCCTAGCAACGGAATACGAATGAAATTTAACCATGCATAAGAAGAACACCACACATGCAGGTTTGGGGTTTTCAAAAACAACGACGTACAGTACCTATAATGTGGTTTGGTAAAAGGTGGATGCTATCACCGAATCGAGACGGTAAAGATGGCAGTGGATAGTTGATGGATGGCGACTTGACCTAGGAAAGAGAAGGTTTGGTGAATGCTACAAACGATTGTATCAAATGCTGTAATGATTTCTATACTGGAGTAGAAAATGATCCTTCCGAACATATCAATGTTTCAATAACTGCCCAGGTGTACAAACTTGTACAATATCCTTCTTTTCTTGGTGACGATTTCCCCGATCCAATCCAATCCAATCCAATCCATAGTTCTATGACATGATTGATTAAAGCAGGGGCTCTTCACCGCTTTGATTGCCTCTGGGGTTTTGCCAGCCATGATGGCTTTTTAGTCGCACAGCTGAGCAACATATGCATACATCCCCGGCCATATAGATAGATGTTTTATACTCTGTACAATTCAGAGATCGTGATGTTAGAATGAAAATGAGCGAATATCCCAAGAATCAAAAATTTGTCTGTTCCAAGTTACCTCAACTCATCATGATCACAACAAGCCCAAAGGCTTTCTGAGTTTTTGGCCTGGTAAAGCCTAAGGCAACTATAGTTCTAGAACATATATCACGTGCTGGTTGATGCCCAGCCTTAGCGTACGGTCAGCCATTATTGGACACATGCATCTCCATACTCCGTACAGTATCTAAATAATTATCCCCGCGTCTATAACATAATTCCGAACTTCAAACTCCATACCATAATCATATATCTCTTCTAACAAATAATTGTCGCTATGGATCTTGCTAGTTTGAAGGAGGCTGCCTCCAATTTGACACTGTACGATTTGAAGGCTGGTGTGCGAAAAGTACAAAATGGTAAGGGCTCAGTGTAGACAGCTGGCCGATTTCATGATTCACTAATATCTATATAGCCGTGATGAATTATACCGAAATGGAAGCCAAAGTCAGAGAGGCTACAAACAATGAGCCATGGGGCGCCAGTTCTTCCTGTTAGTCGCGAGAATCTATTCATATATGATGTCGAGATTGTCAATTCTAATGTGTTATCACAGTGATGCAGGAGATTGCGAATGGCACATATAATTAGTAAGTTATTCCAGTGCAATGCCAATCTACAATTCGTGTATACTAATTCCGCATTAGTCAATTGCTAAATGAGATTATGCCTATGATTTAATAAGAGATTTACGGAGAAAGCTGCTGAGGAATGGAGGCAAATCTACAAAGGATTACAATTACTCGAGTTCTTGATCAAGAACGGCTCCCGAACGTGTCATTGATGATGCGCGATCCCCATTTGACACTGCTCAAGATGTTGCGCCAATTTCATTTTATCGATCAGAATGGTAAAGATCAAGGTGTTAATGTTAGAAACAGAGCCAAGGAACTGGCTGAACTGCTGAGCGATGTCGACCGGATTAGGGCGGAACGAAAGAAAGCACGAGCTACCCGAAACAAATATACTGGAGTTGAAGGTGGAGCGGGATTGGGTGCTGGAATGTCCAGTTCTAGTAGATATGGAGGATTTGGGAGTGAAGAACAGGTGGTTATGTGGGGGATATAGTGGAGGTGTGTATGGAGATGGTGGTGGTTTTGGAGGCCAGAGTAGTGATTTCCAAGATTCTGGTAATCACGGGGACTTTGGTGGCAGCAGTAGTCGCAGAGATAAGTTTGAGGAGTATGATGAATACGATGAGGGAGCGGCTCCTTTCATCCTCGCGAAGACAGGCCGAAAGCTCTTCAGCATCATCAAATCGCAAAAGGGCTGGAACCGAACGATCGACGAAGAAAGTCGAGCCTCCAAAGAAGAAGGAGCCCGAAGTCGACTTGTTTTCTTTTGATGACCCAATACCCGTATCTACACCCGCAGTTGCGCCAGCTGCATCAAGTGCCCTGGCTGATGATGATGACTTCGATGACTTCCAATCTGCCACCCCCGCACAACCCGCTGCCCCAGCAGCTTTCTCTCCAATCTCCCCACCTACCTCTACTACGACATTTAATACACAATATGCTGCACCCACAGCCTGTCTCGGCACCAAAAGCAGCAAATTTGAGTGATCTGGTTGGCTTTTCATCAATATCACCAGTAACAAGCACCAACACCACACCAGCTAACTATTCCGCATTTTCTCCACCTGCAATTGCTCAACAACCACGCCCAGTAGTACAGACAGGCTATCAAAGTATACAGCCAAATTATTTCACGTCAGTTCCAGCACCCAGCACACAATCAAACTCTTTTTCAGCAACATCCTCCCAAGTCACCTACAGCTGCTAAGTCATCGGGAGGAGACGCTTTCGGATCTTTATGGTTCTACTGCCAGTGCTGGCATCAAAAAGACTAGCACTCCCACAACCTCAGGCCCAGCTTTGGGTCAGTTAGCCAAGGAGAAAGCAAGTGCTGGCATTTGGGGAGCATCATCAACAGGATCAGCCCCTCCTCAAAATTCACAACAAAAGCTAGGCAATGGATTAGATGATTTGTTGGGTTAGATGTATTCTGAGTTGGGACGAGCATGATTTTGCGATGAGCACATATTATTGATTAGCAGGTATGCGGATGGGTGTTATTAGATACTCAGGCGCAATAAAAATTTAATCAGATTTACATTCATTACCTAATATTCTCTTGCAGCAGAAAGTCGAATTGCAGTTAGATTGAGCCACTTGCAGTAGTTTTGTTCCCTATTACAAGCGTATATCGAAGTATAAATCACAACTTCGGGCAAAAGAACTCATAAAGAATAGGTCATCGTCAAACACGATGTATCCCTTTGGAATCCAAATTGGCTGGCTGTTCAACAAAGCTAACATTCCCACTTGTCATCGAGGAATAATTTCCTAGCTGAATTCCCAGAAGGATCAAATGCTTGTATTGATCTGTGCTCGTGTTTAAGCTTACGGGAGATGTTGTCATGGTAGCACTTTGGACCCCAACTCCGGAAGTGGGCTTTTAAAATCCCTTTACAATTTCTATGGATCCTTCCAGTTCGAGGATGTATTATCTAGCCAGAATTCTTTTTCTGGCTTTGTCATTTCTCCCGAGGAATATCAAGGGATATTTCGACAAGGAACTTGCCATTTGGAATGAGTTCGTACCTCACAGTCAGCCAGCATATAAGGATGTGCGTGTCAACATACCCATCCCCTCCAATTATCTGTCCCCTTATTGATCTTACTGTACTCAGCAGTGCCAAAGAGAAAAAATCTGATCCCCATTCTTGACCTTCAACAATCACGAGTATAGATTTGAACCCACCCACTTGTAACTTGAGGATGATACGCATATTGGTGTGATCACGTTACATACAAGTATGCTTTTGCAAGGTGTAATGATATATAACCTTGTTCAATAGAATATCATCCGACGAATGGTCTTTCTCTTTTTTTTTGGCACCTTGAAATTTACTCGACAATGAATGAAGAAAGGATGGGAATGTATTCTGAAAATGATCCAAAGCTTTTACCAGTCGACATACCGTTACAAAAATATCTTAATAAGCTTCAATCAACCGGCAGTTGTCAACTTGGGGCAAATGTCGAAGACCTCATGAAAGAAATCGAATTACTTGAAAACTATTATCCATCTAATGATGACTCCCAACGTTTGGGCCGCAAAATCTCTCCCCTAATAGACTTCCTTACTATTTGTGGACCTGCTGTGGATATGATGATTCAATGCTACCCGGCTCCATCTGCTCTAATATGGAATTTAACGAAAGTATTGTTGGAGGTGAGCACATTCTCTTGGTTCTATGGGAGTATGTGCTAAATGGCCATCAGATTGGACGTATCTCGATTCGCTACTATCAGTTAGTTTCGAGTGTTATATTGAGAATCACTAATATACTAGATATCTCTGTTCATTATGAAGTCCTATTTGGGAGCGAACCGCGGGTATCTAAAGCGCTTGCGGATGTGTATTTCGAGATCCTTGTTTTTCTGGAAAGTGTTCGCGCAGCTTTATCCAGACGCAGTAGGTCTCTCACCCCCACTACCCGCAAACATGTTGGCTGACCGAATTAAGCATTCAAGCTTGAACGCACCGTCTTGAATTCTCTTGATGCAGAGTTTACTAATCACGTTCAACGGCTTTTGAAGGCCACCCAATTATTATCCCAGGAAGCTACGTTTGCATATGAACAATACACGGAATTTTATGCCGTAAAGCAATCCCAAGAGAGCGAAAATAGCGCCTTGGAAACTTCGATTTCTCCAGAAAACAAGGGTTCGTAGATCCCACATGATGATTCATGAAACCTACCCAAGGTAATGCTGATGAATAATCTATATGCAGATATTAGGATACAAGTCATGGCTTGGTTGTCTCCAGGAGAATACTATGAGAGCTTGCACCAGGCCTGCACTAAACGATCGGCAAATACGGGCCAATGGCTTGTGACGGACATAAGCTTTCAAAATTGGCTCAACGGGGGGGCAGACCCGGTATTGTGGTGCTATGGTTCTCCCGGGTGTGGAAAGACGATTTTGAGTGCTACAGTTATCCAATATTTACAAGACTATTATGGATCCACACCCACAGTATACTTTCATTGCAGTTCAACAGATAGATCTAAATAATCCCAAGAATCTATATACGTCAGTCTTTTAGGCCAAATAACAGCACAGGCGATAAATATTCCGCAGGTCTCAATATCGGCTTATCTCTTCGCCGAACGATATGGACGATGTCGCGTTTCTGTCAACGACAGAATTCCAGAGTTACTTGCAGAAGTGCTTCATGTGTTGCCATCGTTAAACATTATCATAGATGGTATTGATGAATGTGAATCCGAGGACATGCTGGGCATTTTGCGCTCACTAAATAGCATTTCTAGAAATCGCAATTCTATACGCCTACTATTCTTCTCACGAGATATCTTGCCAGTGCGCAAAGAGTTGGGCATATTCCATCAATCCGCATCAACAGAGATTCCGCCCAGCCAGATATTGATCAGTATCTTGGGGAGGCCATCGAGACCCTTCCTTGTACAGAATCTCTTATCAAACAGTATGTTTATAGCATACTATCTCAAAAATCTGCAGGAATGTTCTTATTCGCATGACTTAGCATGGAAACATTACAAGCAACGCTTAGTACTCAGGATATGCTAGCCTCGTTGGTCAAACTTCCAACAGGACTCTACAATGTATATGGACACATTCTGGAACGTCTAGCATCAAAACCACTTGCAAAGAAATCTTTGGCTCGACAGGTATTCAATTGGGTATGTAGTGCGTCCAGACCACTCAAATGGCTTGAGTTTCAGTGTGCATTGTCATGGGACGAAGAGAAAATGGTCTTTGATGCAAATTCCGCACCATCAAAGGATGCGGTACTAGAAGTTTGTTGTCCCTTGGTGGAATATCGATCTGAATCGGATACATTTCATTTTGGACATTTATCAGTCTACAAATATCTTCACGACCATTCAAACCTTATTTTGCTATTCATCTCAAGCATCTAGTTTTCTCCTAGAGGAGAAATTCTCACACCTTGGACTCGCACAGGCAACTTTAACATACCTCAGTAAATCCGGCATTGCCGAATCCATCAACCTGAATTCCCAACAATACCCCTTAGCAAAATATGCCACGGAAAACTGGTGCTATCATCTCTCATTGTCTGTTTACGACGTGAAACTCCATCGCCAATACGAAAAGCTCGTCGCATCCGAAACCCGTCGATCGGCCTGGATCACTCGATCATTACTGTCAGAAGATCTTCCATTTCCCATGCATCGAATTGCCAAACTTCAAAGACTTGTTCAGACGTGGATAAACCAATCTGGTACCCGGGAAAACAAACAGCGGAGGATTTGATGGATATTCAAAAGGCGCTATTCAGGTTAGATGATTTCATACAATCGCAACGACGTGGAGGATTAGGAAATATCAATGTCATTTCGAATTTTGAGAGGTCCATGATTATTAGAGATTTGGCTAGATTATATACTACGAGTGGGCAGATAGATATGGGAGTTAGGGTTTTTGAAGAGGAGATTACGAAGACGGGTGGTACTAATTCGGGGAAAGCATCGAAGGCGTGGTTATTGAATAGTCTTGGGATACTCTATGATCAGCAACGTCGCTTCCGTCTCGCAGAAGCCATTTAGCGTCAAGCTCTAGCTGTACAACTCCGGTATTTCTCCACACACTTCATCCCTTGCTCTATCTTCCCCGGAAATAGAACTAACCAACCCCATAGTTTCCTCCCCCACGATCACCTCGACATAATCCTCACAATCAACGAACTCGGCCGCGTCTGCCGCCACCTCCACAAATACTCTGAAGCAGAGTCCACCGTCGCGCCCTCCACACTCTCCAACGCATCTTCCCCCCACGGATCACCACATCATCTAGACCCAGAATTCCCTCGCCCGCTGCTACCGCTCTCCCTTTCGCACCCATGCCTCCCCAACGAAGCCCTCGCCCTCCACACCCTGGCCTACAATTCCATGATCAGGACACTCGGACCCCTCCATCCCCACGCCATCTGGACGCTCTCAGATACAGCGCGGTGCTTAGCGCAATTAAGAAGAGGGGAAGAAGCCCCTAGGGGTGAGGAAGAGAGTCTTAGAGCAGCGGTCGCAGGTCCTAGGGATGATGCACGCGATACTTTGTGGGCGATGAATTCGCTGGGCTTGTGTTTTGAGGGGAAGGGGGAGATGCGGGAGGCGGGGAAGTGGCATGAGGAGGCGCTGGAGGATCAGCTTAGGTTGTTTGGCGAGGGGCATCCGCATGTGGTGTGGAGTTTGCAGGCGCTGGTGCGGACGGGGGTTTGTGTTAGGGGGCCTTTGGGCTCGTTTTCTTATGAGCGCTTTCTCGTGGGGTTTCTTTGTCTTTCTTCTAGGAATTTTAAGAAAGTTGGAAAGATTGGGCTGAGGATGTGAATGTTTGTGTTTGCAATGGGGGTTTGAATCTTGTTTTTTGTGATGGGCTGGATGGATTTTCTTTTCTACTATATCAACCCCCATATAACAATATCATTTGCAACATCAAATGAAAAAAAGTTAACTAGCCAGCCAGCCAGCCATTGAAAAGTTAGTTATCGAAAGATTTCTACTTTATTTCTTTCCTTTGCCTCCCAGAAGTTCCTAACAAACCAATCCGCCAATCTACCACCCAATCACCCAATCACCCAATCACCCATTCCCCTCCCAAACCAAACCCCACAACATCGCCCATCCTAACGCATCCTTATACACCTCTATCGCTAGGAAATGATCCCCTTTACAGTTACGAATTATCCTCGTTAATTTTCGCAAAATCATACATCGTAACAACCACCTCCATCTCCAGACACAAACCCAAAATAACCGCTCATTCACCCCCTCGTGAGACAACCCCCATACCCATCCCCCTATCCCATCTGACTGTACCCAACGCTCCAGCACCATAAGCATGCAGGCTGAACCAGGATACTTACCGTACCCCTGCCTTATTACCATGGCCTCCAAATAAGGCGGATCTCACGTTTTCTTTAGTATTTTTCTTATATTGTTTATTTATTTATTTATGTCGTTTAGGGTGTTGTTTTGTAACATGTTATGTATATATGAATACATGTGTTTGAGCGGCGAGGAGGGGGGTGTTTTCGGGATCGTAGGATCGTTTGGTTCATTTTAATCCTTTTGATGAGGGATTTTTAATGGGTGATATGAAGAGTGAGGGAGAGGAATTATCGATTCTGGTCTTACTCACCCAATCGCTCGCTATACAGAGTAAGGTTGGGAGAAGATGATGTTTAGGTTGCTTTGAGTGCGAGTTGTTGCGAAATAACGTGATATGTATATAGATAAGTCAGCAAAGCTGATATAGATGTTGACGCGCACGCATAGGCTTTCTCGCATGTGTAGAAGATGGGATGATGGTGTAAATGATATTTGTCACGTAGCGTAGAATCGACGGTTTTGTATTTTTTAACGGACGGACCGCTTCGAAATAGAAGTTAGGTTGCATGTGCTAAGGGGAAAGGTTAAAGGGAAAACCATGCGTTGAAATGGAATAGGGGAGCTTTAGACAGTTTATAGTTAAAGCGCGGCATTTTCGGAGTCTTAACTTGGGAAAGGATGGGAGAAGCTGTTATTTTACGAGAGAGATGAGACACACTCTTTGCGTGACGTCTCTTGTATTAAGGTATCATTTACAGCCCTATCAACTAAGATATGAGAAAGCTTAGTGTCGTAGAATTTAAGAAGGGCTGATCTCAGACTTAAGGCCGGTAATGACCGTGTAGGAAGGGAAGAGTATAACCAAAACGCTTATGTAGCTCTTTGAAATCATGGTAGTCATGAAATACATGAGATGACATGGTGACAGCATCAACGTGAGGAAATATCACAAATCAGGATGTTGACAGTCTAATTGAGGTATCCCCAGCCATGAATGAACAACCAGTTCGAGAAAAGACACATACCAATGTCTCGTCGTTAGTAGAAGAGGAAATTTAAGCGCTATTGTGTGCCACTAAAATTGCTGGTGCCTATAAGTTTGGAGGTTGTATTCGGAAAAAAATATCCTAATTGTTAACTGTGATATTTTGTCAGCTTAGCCCTGCTGAATACCACGTGGAAAATCTTGGGTGATTCAGGTCTGAACAAGTAAATTTCCGAGTTGTAGTATGTGGGCCATGACCTTATATGTAATGTGGTGGCGGAGGTGCTGACACCGGAAGGAATCTGATGAGAATGGTAAGAGTTCTGGGCCTTACTCGTCGCACCCCACATGTTTTTCCACCATTTTATTCAAAAAATCAATATTAAATCAATAACATATTATAATTTTGTAAGAATTCGAATATATATTAATTAAATAGTAGTCATTTTTTGTACTTTAATTATATTTTCAATTTTTATAGTGAATCTTTTAGTATATAGCTTATAATCCAGGGATTATTTTATTTTATTTTATAATACTTTTAGTTTTCTTTTTAATTCTTTAATGGAAGTAGATATAAATAAAAGCTTTTTTAGTTTTTCTTTTATTTATTTCTATATCTTTTTAATTGGATTAAGGTTAGGGGAAAAGGGGGGTTAATTAAAGTTTTATATATAATATTTCAATCGAGCTTTTCGGGTATGCTTTAAATACATTTTAGCTTTATCCTTTATACAGATATATTTAGGCCTTAATTAATTAAATAGAGGAAAAATAATAGAAATAAATATCTAATCAAGATATACTTGCGAAATAATACTTTTATTGTTTTTTATTTCTTTTTTAGAATAATTAATAGAAACTTATAATTCTAATCAATAGTATTCCAGATTATAATTAACACCCTTCCAAAGCGATATATCGATTTAATATAATAGGAACATCTTTTTTATTTATTTATTTATTTATTTTGTAATTCAGATCCTTTTATTCTTTTCTAGCTTAAAAATCGATTTGTTGGATTATATAACCTTTCTTCAATCCCTACTCTTTTTTCTATTTATAGCAGTATCATTAATTCTTTATTATCTATACAATAAAGCAAAATCCAGCTTCTTTTTTGCTTATATTCGAAAGATAAAAGCTTAGGATATATTATACATCTTTTGTAACTATACTAGCAAAGCTCTTTCGAATTATATACATTAAAGCTTCTTGCCATACAGCCCGACATTCACTCTTTTTAGATATAACAAGCAAAGGCTAATCCCTTCAATGCAGGACGCTCCCTCAAACGGCGGAAGGAGGCTGCCCAACAGAGCTAGAGTTGTGAGAGACCGCCGGGAGGAGGCGCCTCAGTGCTTCAACCTAGCGACGTCGTACGACACGTACCTAAGTGGTGAGCTCTTGGGTCTTCGACTCACTAGTGTATCACCCGTCTCTAGTACCCCTCGGGAGGTCAAGAGCCTAGCTAGCTCATATAGACGTTAAACATAATAATAAAAATAAAATAAAAAATACATTAAAGCTTCAATATTTAGCATATACTTTAACTATTCAAAAATTATTCTTCGTTTATTCCAATCCTTTGCTAAAGTATATATAATTTGATATATTTTAATCATTAATATTATAAAAGGTTTATAAACTTTCCCTTTACATGTTTTCTATATAAATTGTAATTTAAATATACTTTATACAAAACTTTTAAATATTTTTAAATATTTTTTAATTTAATTCTAATTTTATTATTATTATTATATACTTAAATCATTTTAGCATATTAAGGGTACCCCAATTTTGATTTGGTTTATAATTATTATTTTTATTATTAAATACTATCATTTTTTCGAAATTTGAATTGAAATATAATATAAATTGAATTAATGATGAATTATTTATAATGGGGGGTAGAAATTCGAAGAGGTGGGCAAGCTTGCTTAGGGGTGCGAGGAGAAAGTTCCAGAACTCTTACATTCCGTTTTTGGCGTCTCACTTACAGGGGCTCAAATCCCAAGCCAAAATAATTCCAATTATTGTATGTTCGCAATGCGAAACACTCTGGTTTAACTCAAAATCAACATCGTCTCTCGTTAATAAACATAATTAATCTTGCTAATAGATACTGATAGCATTATCGCTGTCACGGGCTTGCTGGAAATGCTTTCGGGTCATGGGCATCGGAACCAACGCATATGTGGCTTCGAGATAAATTAGTAGTGGACTTCCCTAACGCAAGGGTCATGAGCTATGGATCTGACTCTCACTTGAAAGGCAGCCACGCTGAGGCTGTTATCTCAGTGTTCAGTTCTCGATTTCGTAGTGATGCAGAAGAGATCCGCAGACATGCATCGGTAAGATAGGCGTCAATTTCTTGCAAGACAATCATTGATCTGGAGCAGGACCGGCCGCTCGTATTTATCGGACATAGCTTGGGTGGGTATTGGTGAATTAAAAAGGTATGCGAAACACATGAGTTACAGTACCTTCACTCACACAACTTTCTAGGCCATGTTAACTGTAGCGCATCTGTATCGAAAAGTCTCGAGCCTCGACTTTACAATTTCGTCACCATCCAAAACCGATTCATCTGTTTAACCTCACTTCATAATACGATTTATTGGCAGAGCAGGGTGTATATAGCTACTGATTATCCATTTTAATTACTAATTAGTACAATAGTTGAAAACCCGACTGTCTCACACTACCGCATACCTGAAACTCGTCGGAATTTAGCTTATCATAATGCCTGATGTACAGCTCCCGTTCGTCATTCCAAATTCCGATTTCTAACATTGGAGATTTTTAGGGCAGACAAACAATTGGCGGGGATTACGAAGATATCCCATGGTACACATTCGAAGGCATTGATCAGCCTAGATTGATGTCATGGGAAGCTGCATCCGGTTCTGACCGTAGCTATATGGGCATTGGAACAGGGGGTGTGATTTCTACGCATCTCAATACCAGTGCATCTCAAGAAGATTACGAGCTTCCCAGTGGATGGTCAGTATCTGTAGCAGATGTCAAGAAATTTAAATTGGTAATGAAACCTTAAAGACTATATAGGCTTTGCATAACGAATTTACCAATCGTGAAACCCAATCTTATTTCCACTACATAATCGTCATCATCATTGTTGGGGGTATATCTTAAACGCACGAGTACCTCGTGGTTTTTTCTGTCTCGACTCTTCTTGTTCCATAAGGCTTGCCTCAATACCCTGTATTATACCGTCATTGAATAGCTCCCTCAAGCTGTCGCTTCCTTCCACAGTAGTGTATAAGATATTTTTTTCCAATCGACGAACATACCCATCTTTTATTATATAAAGTCCTGAGTTATGTCTGAAAATGGAGCAATCACACGAATAGCGTCAGTAAATTGACGGTTATCATCTCGAAGCCTCTTGCGACTTCTCATCATACCATCGACAAGGCGCTTTCCGAAAACACTCTCCATTCTATCCTTATCCACCGGACACAATCCCACCAGGCGACCGGCGACTAGAGGCATCCCGTGACGGAAGCAGGATTGGATCACAAGTCGATACTGAATCAACACGTTTACGTTTCTCACTAGAGTTGTGTGACTTCAATGGCAGGTCTATGCCTTTTGATATATTATAAGGTTCCCGCACTGCTTGTACTGGATTCAGAAGCGCAGATATTGAATTGGGATTGAAATTAGGAGCCCTTGCTTCGGTGGATGGGCCGGCAGTACTAGTTCCCGATTCGATGGACGGGCCACCGGGAAAGGTCCTTGGCTCGATATATAGACTGGCAGTGATAGTCCTTGAGTCGACAACATCCCATCGAAATGGATCGAGTGCAGAATTTAAAATTTTGGTTGGCCACAACATCAGCTTTCAGCTGATGTGATAGCTTCATAATACCTTCGCTTTTCAAATGAGACATTGCTTCATCGAATTCGGCACCTTTCAAAAAATTTGGATTCTCCCACCTAGATAATTAGTATATTGATTTCAAGAATAGAAGGAATATCCACTTACATATCATCTGATATCTGTGGAATCAAAAACAAAGCACCTTTATCAAGAGCTAAACATATTCTATTGTATCTGGACCCAGCAGCAATCCAATGTTGCAGATTCGCTTTGATAACACCTATGTCGTCGGTGATCTTCTTGGATTGTGTAAGTGCCTTGATTAACCGTTCATAGAGTAGATTATACAAGTTACTTGTTAACACCTTTTGCCCATGCCCTAACATTAATGCGAGGTGATAGAAGAAGCTAACATAGAATCTCCAGAGAATGACATCGTACACCTGTCGCAGACGAAGCTTTTGAATCATAGAGTATGCTTCAACAGCAACAATCTCAATTGATTGTTTGGCTTGCAAACTATCAGAAGGCCGCCAAAATTGTGAGGGGTTTGCCTTCCATAATTGATATAGAGATTGGATACTGGGTGGCAAAGCAATATCGTGAATCCCGATAACTGTTAACAATGCGGGACTTTTTGATTTCTTCTTTCTAGTTTGATTGGTTTTTTGAAATAGCTTTTGGGCCGTGCTTTTAGATTCGGCAGAGAAGGATGTGTAGATACCGTTGAGGAGGCTGGCGAACTGTGAACAAGTTACATCTCCCTTTACTATCCAGATAGACCGGAATTACATACCTCTTCTTGTTCCAATAAGGATTCTAGAGTCTTTGTTTCTTCGTACTTTTTCAACTGCTCAATAAAGCTACCAACGGTATGCCTATTGCGCGACATGTTGGAATAAGGGAGAAATGTTGTAATTTCCTGTCTGAGATGATGAGTTCAGCTTTAATCGCGCTAAGTCATTTTTGTCTCATACCCCAAGCGGATTACAAAAATGGTTTAGTATCAGTGACAACACATTGCACAGGGGTTGTTGGCATTAACTCGCTTTCGGGTAGAAAATCCTGAATGATTTACAGAACGGGGCTGTCACAAGAACCTACGATGTATTTGCATTGCTTTTCAGCTCCTTCTTTACTAAACCATTTTCATTTATTGTCCCAGGCGTTTGATATAAGTGGGTTAGTAGAGGATGCATGCTTTTATCACTCGACCGCACTCATCTAATGTCCCAGATGCTTTCCATATAGAGCTTAGCTATAGCAGAACCACAATGATTGCTATTTGAATATTTCCTATTAATGAATTGACCTGGTCTGGGGGATAGACAGTTTAGCGCCAGGCTTTCCCATCATCAACTTCAGTTCCTTTGTATACTTAACATCTTGAAATGTTCTGTATCTGGTTCTACATGCTTGTCTCCAATACAGAGCGCATTTTTGTTTGTAGTGCATCGTAGGCATCAACGCTGGTCTAATTTACTGCTTCGTGTCAGATATCATTGGGTATTTCAATTGAATAGTGGTATCATGTTGTTGCATTCAAACGGCCGATGTTGTATCCTCCGCATTTACACCATGTAGTGACAGAGGTTCAAATTGTCTCTAGTGAAGAAATGAATTTGATTAATATAAAGTGGCAAATGACTCCCCAAATCAAAACTGGCTTAAAAATTAAGTGCTTCGTTGACTTTCTGTATCTTCCTCCCCTTATTTTCATCTTACATACCTGAACATGGACGTCAAACCGCCAACCGATATATTCAAGGAAGAGAAATCAACAGAGACCTCGAGCAATACGCGTTATGCAGAAATAATTGCATTTGCATGTTTCAAGGTGAAGGCAGTTGAATTTTTATTCGAAGTCACAATTACTAATGAACGGTTCTTAGTGCAAAAGGATGAATACCTTCTATCATTTCAGACGACCAAGAAGTTGCAGGAATTGCAACCATAGTTGTCGCGAGTATAATGGCGGAGACAGCGTTTGTTATGGGTGTCAATGGGTGTTCGGTTATGATGAGTAAACGACATTGACAATGGAGGGTGAGAAGTGAAGATGGATAAGAAGATGGGACAGGCAGCTGGAACAGCAGATAGTATTGATTGACTGCAGCCTACGAGTTTTCAAGGGGTGTGATGATTGCATATAATCAATATACTTTGCATTTCTCTTGCATCCCGGAGTGTACCGGGCATAGTGAATGACTAGGATATGCACCATCGGAGACTATTCTCCTACACTTTTATCTCCACTGTATAGGTTCTTTGGGAAATAGTGATCCATTAACAATACACGTGTTAACCATTCCTTCCAACTCTGCGATAGCTATTTCCATATTCTCAAAGCTCCGACCAGTCCATATCTCCACAAACTTTGTACACAATTCGTACTGGTGTTGGGTCCCCTTAAGTTGTAGGATATCCTGAAGATGAACCTTTAGAATAAAGCTAAGCAAAGTGTCAGCAAATGAATATGTAATATTGTTTAAACGAAGGATGAGACTGACAAGTATTCCCCAGATGATGATGTTACTATTTGAGTCCTGTTTCGATTCAGATCACTATCTGGAATACACTGGCATATATCCCGAAACTCTTGGTTGCTCTCAATTCTCGCTCGTAACATTATTCGCATTGTAAAACTGGATTGCTCTGTATTCGGGTTGCTTGGTAGGGTGTCTTATTCCCTTGAAACATCCGACGACGTAAAAATACATAAATATGAAGCTCTGTAAATCCTTTGACCGTTGCCAGATAAACTGCGGAGAACCTGCAATAAATATTGTTGGAAGTTGGATATATGGTTTTGAAGATATACGTCGAGTAGTTGAAGAGTCGTCACTAGGAAAGTTGAAAAAGCAGGTTTATATTCTAATTATTTCAATGAATAGCCTTTTCTTTGATGCAAACCCTATGTAAGAATTCCCTCATTGAAAAGGAGTTTATGGATACGGTAAAATTACAAGGGCTTAAGAAGTGCATAGTAGGGTAGGAGTGTGGCAATGTGTCAAGAGATGTTTAATTGGTGAGAGTAGTAGTATTGAATAATCAAGGATCTAAAGGGTTTGAAAAGTGAATAAATTAAATAAGTGATAGCGAATTATTACCACCAAAAACGTTACAGCAGCTAACATCAACAAAACGATCACAGATCATATGCCGGGGGAGTGTATAACACTGCTCTCACATGATACTCAAGATGATGCTCAAGAAGATGATGCTGCAAGTGGATGAGGCCTGGGTAGCTTGCAAGTCACCACTGATTCGAAAGATACCGGGAGAAGCCTCCGACACAATGTTAAATCCGAACTAGAGATCGAATGAGTTACCTCGATTTAGAAAAAGGGTACTTTTAATTACGTACAGTCACCCTTTCATTGACCTCACTAATCTTTGTAGCATCGCTATAGTTTATACTAGTATTGAAACGCGTATAGCCGCCATTTTTAATAGATTTTATGGGGGGAAGTGGGATCGGGATGGTAGAAAGCACACGCGAGATGGGTACATCTGAAGCCTCCAATAAGACTAAAATAAAGATAGAAGGGACGCAGCCGGAAATTGAAAGACCCCAGAGTGTAAACAAGTTGAACTTAGGGATGAGTAACAAGAAATAAAGGAGGATTCGTTGAAGGATGAAGTGAGGTTGATAAAGTTGCAGTGCATTAAGGTGAGAAGATAAGAAGACGAAAAGAGCACACACTGACTAGTATTGAATAAATTACATTTTGATTAGCTTAGAAGCAATGCCATGAGCTCCCAAGCTTTTCCGTTTTTGACAAACAGATTTGTTGCTCTTTTTGCTATCGCTATTACCCAGCTTGCTAAACTGTGTTAACACACAAGTAAGGCAGACTCCTTTCTGATCATAATACTCGGCTTTGTTACATCTACCATCTAGAGCAGTAACGCGAGCAACATCACCTAGCTTTATAAAATGCTCCAACAACAGCGGATCTATTTCGATATCATGATGGATTCCATTAGCCCATCGAATCAGTTTTGCTATATCTGAAATGATCCACGAATTTGTTTCCTTCCATAATCCGAGAGTGTTATCGGGGTCGGAATTGAGCGGGTCGTAGAAAAACAGTGCAGAGCACCAAAATAAAGTAGCATTAAATAAACCAGTATCTGATTTACGAACACAATTGCCCAGAATTGACAGTTTAGCAGTTAAACGCTTGTGTTCGTAAACATTTGAGTTTATTCGCATCGTTACTTGTATCCATTTCAATAATCTCGAGTTAAGAGCTTGTGATATCTTGGAATCATGTTCGAGTTGCCGATTTGATTCCCAGGAGTTTAAGTTAGCAAGCTGTTCCTTGGCGAGCTGTTCCTCGTCCGAATCCACATCGAAGTTCATTTCGATATATCTCGGGTCGTTTTCGATGTCATCCAAATTCACTTGAATATCCAGCAGTTCTCTACAGTCATGAGAGACAATTTCATGCACCATTGTTGAGTTATGACAAGGTAGAGCTTGAGTTAGTGTTTCTGCAGTTGTTGCTCCGATAATATTGGCCGATGATGTTTCCTGTTCGAAGATTGGTAGTGACCGGGAGGCCTGCACTTCCGGAAGCAGATGAGGACTCTTGGTGTATGGTGGTAGTAGTGATACTGGGCCAAGTCTACTCCATTCAACTAATTCAGGCATCTGTCCAAGGTATATTTCCTTCATATTGGTTTTGTGTATGTCGTAGAAGCATTGCTTAAGCGATTACGAACTTCTTCCAGACCCACCAATGCATAATCATTTGGTTTGATATATACAGTGAAGGTTTTCGTATCAGATAGAGATTCAAAGCCATGGATCAATTCTTTTGAGGTGTAATTTCGAGGTTTAATAGTCGTAGTCTTCTTTTTCTTGGTAACAATAAACCCTTTGCAAGTAGATCGAATTGTAGACAAATAACATGCATTGAATCGCTGATTTCGGCATCGTGAATAGCAGAAGCATCGAGGTGAGATAAATTTCCGATATTTGATATCAAACGAGGCTTAGTAGTATCTGAGAAGTTGGTATCAGGAGGAAGTTGAACAACCAATAACATCTCTATTTTCTGCTTATTGCTTCCAAATATAATAGATACTTCAAGAGAAAAGTGAATATGAAGATACCCTTCTTTATCATAGTATAATAGCTATAAAAAAGTTGAGATTCTGTCCATTGCACCTCAAACGAGAACCTAGTGTACAAGGTGTACCCGATTCATCCTCCCATTTTATAAACACTCTTTCGCGAAGAATAAGTTTAAGTTTGAGTTTCTCAATCAAAATCTCGGTTGGACTTGACATAATTTGCTCCTATAACTATAATTAGTGATAAAATATAATAAAAAACAATATTAGCCCACACTTTAGGTGTGATTCCCAACCCACCCAGGCTATAGAGCAGCCTTGACTCTTAAACAAAATGAAGGGTAGAAGTGGTTCACAAAACCTGATATATAAGTTGTGTTGGAGTTTGAGTTGTTCTAAGCAACAGATGTTGAAAAGACTACCACTAAAAGAGCTGTTTCTAAACAACAGATGTTGAAAAGACTACTACTAAAAGGGCTGTTCTAAACAACAGATGTTGAAAAGACTACCACTAAAAGAGCTGTTCTAAACAACAGATATTGAAAAGACTACCACTAAAAGGGCTGTTCCAAGCAACAGATGTTGAAAAAGACTACTACTAAAAGAGTTGTTCTAAGCAACAGATGTTGAAAAGACTACCACTAAAAGAGCTGTTCTAAACAACAGATGTTGAAAAGACTACTACTAAAAGGGCTGTTCTAAACAACAGATGTTGAAAAGACTACCACTAAAAGAGCTGTTCTAAACAACAGATATTGAAAAGACTACCACTAAAAGAGCTGTTCTAAACAACAGATATTGAAAAGACTACCACTAAAAGGGCTGTTCTAAACAACAAATGTTGAAAAGACTACCCACTAAAAGAGCTGTTCTAAACAACAGATGTTGAAAAGACTACCACTAAAAGAGCTGTTCTAAACAACAGATATTGAAAAGACTACCACTAAAAGGGCTGTTCTAAACAACAAATGTTGAAAAGACTACCACTAAAAGAGCTGTTCTAAACAACAAATGTTGAAAAGACTACCACTAAAAGGGCTGTTCTAAACAACAAATGTTGAAAAGACTACCACTAAAAGGGCTGTTCCAAGCAACAGATGCTGGAAAATACAACTCTTGCATACAACACACTGTAGGAGAGAGTTTGATTTGTAATAGATATTGTGCGATAGAGATAGAGACGGAGGGATCGGGGGATGGGGATAGAATATCAGTGCTGTGCGATGGTGATCGGTGATGGGTGATGGTAATGGGCGATGGTGATGGGTGATGGTGATGGGCGACGGTGATGGTGATGGGTGATGGTGATGGGTGATGGTGATGGGCGATGGTGATGGTGATGGGCGATGGTGATGGGTGATGGTGATGGTGATGGGTGATGGTGATGGTGATGGCCGACGGTGATGGTGATGGCCGACGGTGATGGTGATGGCCGACGGTGATGGGTGATGGGCGATGGTGATGGAAGTGAAGTAAAAATAGAGACAACGATAAGATGAAACTAGAGATAGAAGAATGAAGAGACGATTAAAAAGAAAGAGTAACTATTCGTAGGTTAATTGTGAGACTTTGAGTTGTATAAAAGAGACAAGGTATTCAGGTGGGGCCGATACAGTATGTATATATGCTCCTGTTGAGTAAGCCAGTTGCTAAGCTAATTACTGAGCTAGTTACTAAGCTAGTTACTAAGCTAATTACTAAGCTAAAAATAATATGTGTATGTTACATTGATGAACTTGTTAGTAAGTATACCAATAACCGACGTTAAATGCAAAAGCCATATACAGGGGTGCAGGCAATAATCAGGCACACATTTTTTTCTGTCACAAGGCCAACACACTGACAACGCATATCTATGTCCTTTCCAACCTTCTCTCCAGACCAGTAACATTTCCTATTGAGAAGAAATTCACTAAGCTCGCAGTACCTACCTAGTACATAAGTGGAGGATTGATTCGAGATTGATGAAAAGTAAAACATTGAGGGAATTGGGAATTGGGAATTTGATTAATTCGTACCATCACAAGATCGAATCAGACTTCTGAAGAAATTTGCCGAAAGTCCCTAAGATTCAATCTAAGATGGTTGGAAATATCGTATCGTGATCGATGATACGGAAACATTACGATTTGGAAGCGTTGAAATGCTTGAACGATGCATATACGGGCACAAAACATAGATTAGTGTCCAATGATAGGACAACCTTCGGTATCTGTTTACATATTTTCGTTGTCCAGTAGTGCTGATTTGAACAGCACGTTTCCTTAGGCCACCGGGCTCTCTTATCAGCCAGTTGATGCTGATTAGGTAACCCACACGACCTCCTACCCGCTTGACAGGCTGTAGATTACCCGCCCCATATACAGGTTATTTGCAAATTACCCTTTCCAACATCATGCCTTTTCCTCTCCCCAACATAATCACTGAATCGAGGCTTGCATGCCTTGACCTCCCATCTAGCAGGGCTGCGTGCCTTGGGACTGTTACCAGGCACCGGTCTTTTCTTCTTGGCCTTTTTCTTTAGGGGCTGTGCCACATCAGATGCAATGGGCGTTACGGCTTGTAAGTCTCTCGAACTGCATGTGGGGTCTACAAATGATGCCAAGCCGTTTTCGTTGTGCTGCACATTCGAATCTACCGCATTATTTTGAGGCGTTCCCAGCATTTCAATGCCAACTGCAGAATTATCGTCATCGTCATTGTCATACAGATCAGGCATACTCGTATCTGGAAAGGTGTCATTGTGAATTTCAAATTCACCAGATGCATATCCCTACAATCTCAGCACAACATCTAAACCATGCAGGTTTCATCACTTATCCATAGTGGCTGATCGAAGTGTAGTGCGCTTTTACCGCTTGAGTTCAACTACTCACCTTTTATCAGTTGTCCCAGATGGATTCCGGAAGTAGCTAGTTCATCTAATACGAGATGTATATCCCTACAATCTCAGCACAAAATCTAAACCATGCAGGTTTCATCACTTATCCATGATGGCTCATTGAAATAGTTTACTTGCATAAATCAAGGTTGTGAGCTTTTATTACCCGAGTTCAACTATTCAGCTTTTATCAATTGTCCCAGGCGAATTCCAAAAGTAGCTTACCCTGTGTCAAATGAACACGTAGCAAGTTCTGCATCTCTTATCCCTTCCACAAGGATTTGAAATCAGTGCCACGTTCAAACACCAATGAGAGTGTGATTGTGATTGCAGCTGCAATCTGCCTAAACGCAGGCTTTGTTGCTGGGATGATCATGACGATTGAACGAACCAGTGCATCATGTTTTATACTATCTGTAATAAATTGGTGCAATGCAAATATCCAATTCTAATTCAAATGCATTCAATACTAGCTTAATCCATTCATAACAGTTCTCATATACTAGAAGTGTTGGTATTAACTTGGTCAGTTAAAGTGTAAGTACTTAAATCTCTTTTTGTATAATCATCGTTGTTATTCTCTATGTAATCTATGGAATGGAGGACGACTTTATAGACGTCCTCGAGGTGCTAGTACGCCTAATACGGTTAGACGTATTATTCGTACAGCAGCCCAAAAGTCACATGATCCATTTCCCGACAAGAAGACTTCTCACAATCCTGATTGCTCATATATCTCACCATAAACATCGTTTATTATCCCCGCTTTTCTCAGCTCTCCTCTTCCTGATTTTGTCAGTATCTTCTCTTCTTTATTTCAATGTGTGACTTACTCACATATGAATACAAATTATGGTGCAAGTACAATGGATACAGATTGTAGTAGAATCCCCCTTTGTTCCTAACGTGCCTTGATATGGATACAAGATTTGATGCAGTCTTCTTTCACTCCTTCAGTTGTTTTTCCCAATGCTATGATTTACACCTTTCGACATGGGATTAATGCTTTGAATTCAGATGAACTAACCACAATTCTGGCAATGTTTTTGGTACATAGACTGTGGGAGAAGTTGTTAGCGTCAAAAGTGTTTAATATTTGAGGGGTGATAGTTACCCAATATGTCCATCAATTATATATTTGCATTCACTTCTCTTTCCTGTAATTTGGAGGGTTTCGCACCAATGAGTTACTCGAAGTCGGACATGTCCACACTTTTGAAACTCCCGCTGAAAGAAACACATTTTTTTTCTTTTTTGAAATATAGTTGAATTTATTTGGGGTCACAATTTGTGCAATTTCTGGAGGAACATCATCCATTTAGAGGAACATCATACATTTAAATAGATCTGATAACTAGTGTCCTTGCTCCAGCGTTAATAGCAGGAACCAAAATGAACATCTGCATTAGGGTGGATATCAGACTCTCTCATCTCCTTTTTTTTCTTCCCTCACTTCACCCATATAAGACTTTCATGACAACTCAGACAGATACCATGAATTGATATGTATCCACTAATGATTCCTTCCTTATTCCCAGTAGATATCCCCTACAATTCCCCGATACAAAACATAATCAAGTGTACCAAGCCTGTATGTGTAAATTCTTCGAATTTGAAGTGAAAGAAAATTTCGACTATGACAATCATTCCTGAGTAGATATTACAATTCTTCTATCACTATCCTCATTCTTATCATTGCCTTGCCAATATGAATTCGTCATTATTCAATCAGGTTTCCGCAAGGACAACACTGACAAACCAGAATTTCAGTACCTTCAGAAAAGGATATCAGTTTTCGGCATTCTAGCACATACATGATGCTTCCATTACAGAAAAGGAATTGAATTTTCTAAACTGTTGGGATTCTATTGTAGGCAATAAATCTTGCATAAAGGAATTCATTGAGCCATGCAACAAGCCTACGGCTCAAACCAATGATTTTTCAGACCGAGCAACGACCAACTTGGAATCGAGACAAAATGCAAGTTTGGATGACAATCTTCGATAGTTCAACGAGCAAGGAATCTCAGCTAGACGACCTTCTTCGAAACACCTTTAATCGTGCACGATGCGGACACGAAAGTAATTAAATGATCTTTAAGGGGCATGAGAGAAATTTGCATAAGTGTAGTATTTGCCCCCCTGTCCCCTCCTAGTCATAAGCGAAACCACCAACGCTTCGAATAAAACTTATTATAGTCTATTCATTTTGTTTGCTTTTCTTCGAGCTAGACTTGTCTAAGTAATATATAGATATTATTTCCACTTCAGTTCGGGTCGCAGTGTCCGAGTATGGTGACCAAAATTAAGCAAGACTTGGAAATGATTCGGTGTTTTTGGTATTGAAAGGAGACTGAAGCCGCTCTCATCTTTTCAAATCATTAGCTGGATGCTTCAAGACACCATCTTCATCAATCTTCTCATTATCGAAGTGAACCATTTGTCAATACATTCTCGAGGATACTTTCATAAGTAAGTTTTCTTTGAACTTCTTTAATTTAGCCAAGGTTCCGATAAAGATATGTCACAATATGAGGCATTCAAATATAACGCTCCGGCCCTTTTTCGCTGGCTCCATTCCGTCTCCGTGGGAGAGAGACAAAAAAAGACGACCTACAAGCCCAAAAACGAAGACAACGAAGTTGAATTGTCTTATTCGAGAATTATCCTGGTATATCCAGCGATTACGACAAAGGTCTATACGGTTGGGTCTGCTATCCAATAGTTGGTGAATGGGAACGATTCAAAAAAACAAATCTCAAAGGCTATGAGGAGAGTGGTGCTCTCGTAGCAAATCTTACTCAAGTGTGGAGTCATGCATTGCAAGCACCTGAGATAGGGCTTACAGAAAAATGGGAATGTAGAACATGGAGCAGAAAACTTTTGGAATGAATGGAAGATTGGGCAAAGAATGTGGATATCTGGTATCCTGGCGAAGAACAGCTTGCGCGTTTGGCCAAAGGTTGGCATCCGATCGTGAACGAGAATTGGAACGTTGTTACGGGTTGCGAGTTACGAGGGGCATGAAATTTAAGAAAACATCGATAGTCTTTTTACGATATACGTCATTCCTTAGTATAAGTTTTTGGTCTTGGGGTTGGGTTTTCTTGTACTCTAGGGCAAATGCAAAGGCAATTTCTTTCAACCTTTAATGTCTCCCAAACGCTTGCTTGAACTTTGAAGTCTTATCATAACTAGTTCTAGGTTTGTATCATTGTTAGAATGCATTGAGGGGTGAAGCTTCCCATGAATCGTAAGTAGATGGATGAGAGCAAGAAGGTGAACATTAAGCAGAAGGGGGGGTGGCACTAAGAGTGTGTGTGAGCAGAATTCAAGATATTCAGCACTAATACTTAGATGTACACAACTATTAAAAATGAGGGTTCTGGTGAAAGTCAGTAGTGTATTGATATTCTAGTAACTTAATCCCATTCCAAATACGCTGTGATGCCAAACAACTATATCTTGGCCAACTCCTTGCAATCGTTTTCCTTGAAAATCTCATCCCCAGATGAATATCTGATGAACGAGAGAATTGTACTTGCATCATTATCTGGGAGATATGTGTTAGTCATTCTTTTTACTTTTGAAATGATATTTTGATCTATTAATAACTTCTATATAGTTTAGTTTTGAAACTTAGTTCGCACGATGCCTCAGATATTAAATCGAGAACACTCCAAACCCCTTGCGAATTATATATAAGATTAGTTGAGATATGGACCGGAAATATCATTGGAATTCGTGATGTTATGCGAGAATTGAAAGAGATCGTTGAGGAATTTGAAGTTTCTCAAGTCTCTTTGGAGGGTATGTCGATGGTTTTATATCCAAAATCATTGGAAGAACGTATGAGGAAGTCTCAGTTGAGGTTTGATCGGGTTATTCAGGGTGGAAAGCGGAAGCTTGCACCTATGAAAACAGGGGATGAATCGGAGTATTGGAAGAAGATCGGATCAAATACCAATGGGATGCCGTTAGATGAATAATAGGCTGATTATGATGAGCATGATCAAGAGTAGCTTAAGAAGATGGCGAAGATTATCGAGGAATTGAAGTTGATCAGGGGTAAAGAAGGAAGAAGAGCGAATACGACCAGTGTTGCCATTAGTATACGCCAGTAAAACGGTGGCTGATATTGGATTCTTAGTTACCACTTCCGTACGTATAATATAAAATTATACGTACTTTAGTAAGTATAACAAATTTCAATATTAATAAAAATATATTAAAATACCTACGTACGAAAATATTTTCCAAAAAAGTTATGCATACCACTACATTGGCCCGTATACCGAATAAGGGAAATACTAATGGCAACACTGAATACGATAGGTAAACTAGGTGAGAGAATATCGGGATCGCAGTTAGCCCCTTGAGTGCTGACAGATGTATGACTATGAATATACAAGGCTTTATCTTTATCCTGTAGTATATCAAGATGTTCATATTCTAACCCTGCAGATAGTACTGTTGGTGGCGGCGGCCTTCGAGTGGTGTGATAAGGAGATGTTGAGATGCAGTCGATTTCTTGCATATACTGGAGCTATTTTTGAAAAGCCCTGTTGAGAGTTGTTTTGTCAAGTACAAGGGTTTGCAGCTTCTTTTCGATCCAGGATGGAAAAGATTGCCTTATTGTAATTTAAGCTACGAAGCTGATTGGGCAAATCCTATGATGCGTGGTTCATAGGTTACAGATCATGGAAATATATGGCGAGAATGTGAGAGAAGGGGCAAAGTACAAGGGGACTGCAAGCTTTTGTGATTTCTATGCACCAGACCTAAGCTGAAAGCGCTCACCGACGAGAGCAAGACCTATCTACCAACAGAATGTACTCATAAGCCTTGCCTCACTCCAAGTTCTCGCAAGATGCTTCGCCGTTATTAGGCAAAGAAGAGCTTCCTCCGTATATAATACCACAGGTAAACGAAGATAAGACTAAACAATTCTTCCAAGAAGTGCATTACTCGTTCTTATCCCTCAATCTTTCCCACAAAATACAATTCAAAATCGATAACATTCTGCGATCGACCTCCAAGCGGATATGGAGAGGTCAGATGTATATGATCTTCGGATCCAGCATGAGGAGGCTGAATTCTGGATCTGTGCTCATTGCTTGCACTCAGCAGTTTTCTCTTCTACAGAGGATCTTTGGGGACACGCCATGAACGAGTACCACGATAAATTCCCTGTGAAACCAGACGAGCAGTTCAAGAACGCCTTCATAAATGATTGTGCTATGAAAAGGTCAGTTAAAACAACTTATGGTACTTTTTGACCAGTCTATACTTCGATCGAAGTGAGGAAGACAATGAAAGCTGACAAGATTTTCAATCCGAAATAAAGAAAGTTGAACCTTCAACCAAAAGATATTACAGTCCATCACCCACGCGAGAGGGCCGCTGTCCAAGATGAGATATCCAAAGGCTCCAAATCTCGAAAGGCTTCTTGCTCGCTGCGCACGAAGGAATCCAAAAATGAAATACTCCAGTCTCTTATGGATACCAGCTCTCGACAACAGACCCCTACCTCTCAAAGGCTAGTGGGTGATTCGAGGGCATCAGACAATGCTATCATCCTTCAACTTGAGACTAAACCCATCTCACAAGAGCAGCTCATAGATGAAGTCAAGAGCATCTATACTGGGCTTGTTATGGTGGAAGCCATGTGTATAGAAGTGGATGATAAGCAAGCCACCTAGCAATGAACAATGCTTCTTCGAAATCGAAGGTTAACAATAAGCAGTGGAAAGCCCTGGTTGTTGTACGGGAGAATGGTTCCGGACTAGACTCCGGGTATATTGGATGAATAAGGTCTCGTCACACTCTTATGCGTAATGAGCTGTCACACCTTGCATCTGAACTTGTATATAAACCTGGACATTTCCCTACAAATCCTGAGAGAAGTCAGACTCAAAGGATCTTAGGAACCCTAAAAGATTATTAGCTAAATTGAACATCATTCCAAGCCTACTACCTTGTTACACTGGTTGATATGCATTGTATGTTAATTGATGAGCACCACAACTTTCTTTTGGCGTCCCAGCACCCATCAGCGAGCCCAGCTCTACGTCGCCTTGCCTACGAATATGCGATGCCAGTACCCCTAGGGTACCAGAAATATGGCAGTAAGTCCACTACCCTACTTTCCGGCCACTTTCACTACCAAAAATGGCCATTTTCGTATTTATAACTCTATTAATATTAATTATTATAATATGAAAATTATATTGTAGATTTAGTATATAGTTATTAATAAATCTAAAAAGATTTGAGATTTTTACGATTTTTTTTTAAAAAAAAAGTTACTAAAGAATGAAATCTTGAATTTTTCATTTATATATAAATCCTATATAAATGTTAGGACCGATTAACACATGAATAGTCATATCGAAAATGAATAGATTAAGATACGTTTTCCTACATAAAACCTTGGCATTTCGGCAAAACTGAAAGCATTCGATAAATGTTTTGACGAAAACATACGATAAATGTTTGACGAAAGCATATAAGAAATGTTTGACGACCTGAGAACACAGCGCCAAAGGTTAGACTACATTCCTCTAGCCTATAACCGTAGAGTCAATTAGGAAATCAATGAAGGACGGATCTTAGTATAAAATCATAGCTAGAACTCTTACTTTTAGAAAGCAATGAAAAGTCTTTACCTGTTATTTACACTAGTTGATTCTTTGTCACCTGTCCTAACATATAATTAGTAAACTTTTCTTACTTCATTTTAGTAGTAAAAGTACAAATATAAATTAATAAATTTTAAATTCATTGAATCTATATATTTTTACTATGCAGACTCATTAAATATTAGAAAATTAGGGCTTTCGAATAGTATATTCATTTTTTTAATAAATAATGATTAAAGGGTACAAGTACACCTTCAAAGTGCTTTCACCAAACAGATTCAGATCCTCACCAAAAAATACAACCAAAAGCTCTCAAACCCTCGAAGAGATAAACGTCCCCCGATCCCTGATTAGCCGAAAAAAAATTCGATTATTAGTAAGCAGCTAATAACACCATTACCAAAAAAGATCAATATAAAGAACCTATAAATCTAATTAAAAACGTTTATCGACGAAGAGGGTCTGAATGTGAGATAAGGATGGATGGATGTGCGGACGTGAGGAGATGTTCTAGTGTTAGTTTGCTTGGTGATGAAGCTAGTACTGCTGGTGTTAACTCGAATGAAGTTATTGTTGATCCGGAAGATTTCTAGTATTATGCCCTCCTTCGCATTTTATGTCTTCTCATGGAACGGATAACACACGAATATGCTATCATTGGCTCGCTTATCTTGAACTAAGAGTGATATCTTTGACCGCCTTCTTTCCCACGTATGTGTTGAATAAAATGTTGAATAACTCACGATTTCTTCAACAAACAAAGATGGGGCTTGTGGTTTAGTGGTATAATGTTCCCTTAGCATGGGAGAGGTCCGGCGTTCGATTCGCCGCTAGTCCAATTACTTTACAACATTTTTGGGAATTTTTTTACCTTCTTTTTTATCATCATCTTGATCCATTTCAATAGAAAGATTGGGGTTTTATTTTGATAGACTGGGGATTTTGGTTTTGAGGAGGGGCAGTGGATGGATGGAGTGGGGTAAGGTGAGGTGAGACAAGCGAGGTTTACTTGTTTATATCAAGTATTATAAAAAGTAGATAGGTTAAGGTAGGTATTTATTGAATAGATGCATTTGATATATAATTGATTTTATTGTATAGATAGTGGATTTGCAATCTTACACTTTATTTTAGCTTAGAGAAGAACATAAGTATCTATTATCGAAAGAAATATTACTATAATTATTGCTTTTAGAAGCAACTTCCTAGAGAGGTGATAACATGTCATGAACTTTTAAATAAAGATGTTTTTGTATACCAAATGTTTATGTTTAGAAATGCATTGTATTTCTATTCGTATAGGTATTCTCAATGTATAAACATGATTCCAAAGAAAAATTCCATGCTTAGTCTGGTAGATCACTATGATTTAGTCTATCTATCCCTTCCTTCATAATGCCATTCCTTATAATGCTCTATTCTTCATCGTCCCCTACTGCCTGTTCCAATGTTTCACCTGGCTTTGTGAACCTGTTTGGTCGTTAGTATAATTTCTTTCTCATATGACCTCGCAGATCACAAAAACTTACTTGTTAACCACTCTCTCAATACCGTCCAATCCCATTTTCAAAGTATCCATAGTTGGACCATAAGAAAAATCTTACAAAGTGGTGGCAAGGACTATCGAACAAATCTCTTCTCTTACTTGGATTCAAGTCGAAAAAGATACCTGGAACAACGATAACACGTTCCTCAAGACAAGCTTGGAAGAAGTTAAGACCATCGGCAATTGCAGCTGGGAGTCCTTCAAGATCTATTCCCATATATTAGTATTTCAATCTGAAAAGTATCAATGTTTATAAACTTACCCAACCATAAGTAAAAGGTACTATCAGGTACTTCGTTGATTTTGAAACCCATTCCACGAAGACGGTTGATAACATAGTCACGCTTATCACGGAAATGACTTTGCAAAGCCTTCATCTCCTCTCTAACCTTATTAGGCTCAAGCATAGGAATAGCCGCCTCTTGGAAAGGAACATTGGCACCACCATCAAGGTATGAACCACATGAACCAATAGCCTTAATAAATTCCTTTTTGTTGTTAGCAAGGGCAATTGAGTTTGGAGGGATAAAAATGTGCAAACCTTTGGTCCAACAATCCAAGCAATTCTCCATCCAGGTAATCTGAAGCGCTTGGTAAGACCATCAATAATCAAGACATCGTCCTCATCAACATCCACAATGTTTTCGGCAGCACTGATGGTGGTACCATCACAATTACTAGTGTAGTTATAACCTCCATAAAACTCATCCATGATAAGAGTAGCTCTATCTCTGCAGATATCTTGGATTTCAGCAAGCTCAGGGTTCTTGACAACTTTTCCAGTAGGATTTCTAGGATTTGAGGTCAAGATAACAGAGGTACCACGAGCAATCTCCTCTTCAATTTTGTTGGGTGGATATGATAGCCATCTTCTACAGAGAGAGGAGATGGGAATTGCCGCAAACTGATATGAGTAAGCCTTCAAAACGTCCCTCTCAAATGAATGAATACTATAAATGACCCACGTTTTTTAAATAATGACAACATCTCATTGTAGGCAGTGTAATCAGGAATGAAGAATCCCAAATAAGCATTATTCAATACAGCAGCGATTCTGATCAACCCGGCGCGACCACCTGGAACGATGCAGACATTCTCCCACGTGTATTGACTTTCCTTGCCCTGTCTATGATGGACATTATACAAGTTTGCAACAGCAGCTCTCAAACTCTTGATACCAGCTGTAGGGCCATATTCTCTTCCTGCCATTGTAATATCGATGGTCTCGGGACGCTTGAAACTGCCTGCGATTTCGTCATCGACTTCAGGGGCACCTTGTCCCAGGTTTGCCCATTTCTCAGGCTCTTCAGCGAATCCGTGCTCGTAGGCTCTTTCGGTACACCAGACTACACCTGTAGAGGCACGGGTTGGATCGAGACCTGCATGAGACTTGTGGCCTTCATGGGCATTACGGAACTGCTTATGGATCTGGGAGTCCATTTCTTCCTCCATGGTTAGTCAAGTTCTAAAACACAACGGGATAACCAATACAATCCTCTCTAAATAGAGATAGAGATCGGAAAATGACCATATAGGGTCATCTCCTTAAACTCTGCCCCGCATCCCAACATTTTGAAATGTTTTCCGAAATTATGCCGCTCATCAAAAGTTACTTCTCCAAAGGGAGAGAGAGAGAGCTAGATGTGAGAAGAAGATTGAAGCTCCTCAACTTTGTAGAGGAATTCCTCAAGATGCGGTGAGCAAGTGAAGTAAAGAACTTACCATTAGCAGAAGGATCATGAGTAGAGAATCTTCTATTCAACTTGGAAATATCTTGGAGCCCCAGTGGACCTATTCATAGAGAACTTTCTGTTGTTAAAAAGCCATCTTGTGTTTGGGTTTTGAGTTTTCTCTCTCGAAAATATTATTTGTTGTAGATACTTTGAAGAAAATTCAAGGATTGCAAAGCAACCACTTCTTTTGAACCTTTATACGCAACGAGCGTGTTCGTATGTACTTGGGATATAAGGAAGAGGCTGAGGTAAAGTGAATAGAGAGTGATGGAATGATAAGAACAGAAAAAGCACAATTCTTCTTCTCATCAAAATGAAGAAGGAAAAGAAGGTCTTAAGAATGAATATCTATGGTACTGACTTTACTGAGAGCGGAGACAATTGAGAGAGAGAGAGAGAGAGAGTGGGGAGAAGAGAAGAAAGAAGCTGGAGAGGAAATGGAACCAATATAAAAAATCAACATGAAATATAAAATACCAAATATAAAAATACCAAATATAAAATACCAAATAAAATATAAAAATACCAAATATAAATACCAAATTATAAAATACCAAATATAAATACCAAATATAAAATACCAAATATAAAATATAAAATACCAAAATAAAAATACCAAATATAAAAATAATAAAGATATAAGAAAGCTTCAATAATAACGGTCATGATGATTGGAATTTACAAGGTTTATTAATAGTTTATTAATCCATAATTTATTAACAATTTATTAGTATTTCACTAGTATTTTATTAGTATTTTATTAGCATTTTACCAACAATTCATCAACCGTTTATTGGTACTTTCATCCTTCGATGACCATTCAAAAGCCACTCTGACCCAAAAGAAAAAGTGGGTCGTGGGGCAAAGGACAAGGGAAGGAAGACAAGGGGAAGACAAGGGAAGACAAGGGGAAGACAAGGGAAGACAAGGGGAAGACAAGGGGAAGACAAGGGGATACCAGGAGATACAAGGATATCTGGTACAAGGGAAAGCTTGTTTTTCCCGCTCGCCTATCGATTACGCAGTACGAGCTGAGAAAGGAAAAGAAGAAGCGTAGTAGGAATGCGCAGTAGTAATATCGGTGTAACAATCATCTCTTGAGAAATAGCCCATTCTCATGCCACTTTGACGATATAAATTCTATTCCATGTAGGGGGAGCTGTTCAAAAATCCATGGATACAGAAGAACACCTAGATGTACGTATATATATATATATATATGTGTATATCCAGCAAGACACCCATGGATATATGGATATACATACAAACCAGCCAACCAACAGTACACACCTACAGAACAAACCCTTTGAACATGCAACCACTCACCTATCCGTTTCATTACTCCATAGACCTATACTAGACCCAGACCTAGACCTAGATACCATATAACAACACGATCGATGTCTTACTTACCCAGTAATTACTGTCTGTACGTACGTACCTACTTACATACATACCTTCTGTACGTACACTGTACCGCTCACTCACCTACCACCTTATGCCTACCCACCTACTATCTACCACTCACCCACCATACTCTACTCGCCTTCTTCCCATACATCTTTGATATATATTAGACTACATATACTACATCCTCTACAGACTATACTACTCTACATACCTACTCTACATACATACATACCCCTACCTACCTCCTTACCTCTCCTTTCCATTCTCCTCCCCAACCACACACACACCACCTACTCCCTACCTCCTCTCTACCTCCCTACTACCTCCCTACTACCCCTACTCTACCTCCTACTCTACCTACTCCTCCCTACTCTACCTCCCTACTCTACCTCCCTACTCTACCTCCACCCACCAACCAAACTAAAGCAGCAAGCGCCCCAAAAATACAAGGGACAAGCCACCACGAGAGCGACCAGTCCACGGTACATCTACCTAGATACCCTACCCACCATATTTAATACATGCATACATTGATTTGTACAGTACAGTACAATGCTGTAACCTTGGGACTCCAGCTTTGTACAACGCCATATACCGTACAGTATCCACCTCATGTATATTCCGTTCCATCTGCATCTTGCAAAATGTCCGGGATTTTGGGGAGGGGTCACTACTGTACGGTATCTCGTAACTACTGTACGGTATTGCTGCAATGCATGGTACATTAGTGACCGAATAGATGGATCACTTGCAATGAACATACTGTTGCTAAAAAAAAACTAAAAAAAAACTGAATACTTAATTAATATGATACTAACTCAGGTTGAAGAGTGATGAATTGCTTGTTATGGCTATCAATAGTTGGATTGAAATAGGTATTATAAAAGTACACATCTTGATTCTACTGGTGGATCTACGATAACAGGAAAGAACTAATTAAAAACAAGGAACTATAAAACTCTTAGGAAATATCAGCAGCTGAGGCATCATCTCCAGCATTTGTTTAAAGGAGAAATGGTTCGAACGGTATTCCATCTCCCATGAAATGCTTGCTCATAGCTTCCACCCAATGCAAACGAAGACTGTGCAACATTGCACTAGTACCTTCCATGACAACCAATACGGCAATCGTGAGGAAAAACCATGCGAAGAATGTAACCACGACCATAAAGACACCTGCAACACCAGTCATATGAAGACCAATAGAAAGCGTCATATCCATATACACAACAGAAAGTTGCTGATGAGCAAGGGACAAGGCCACAGACGAAGGTATGAGGCGGTGTGAGATACACAATTCAAACAAAATTCTGGAGAATATTAGCAAGGATACAACACAATACGAACCAAGGACACATACCGAAATAGTGTGAATAACTTGATGAATCATGACTTCGGAGAACTCGAATTCTTCATGTTCTTCGTCTCCAATGTCCTGCGTAATCATAGCAACTCCCTCACCATCGCTATTCATACTTAATCTACCATCTAAAGTATGTCGTCATCATCTCCATCAAGTGCGCTAACTCTGGATGTTTCGCCAATGCCTCTGTAACCTCTTCCTCGAACCTTGTTGTGCTCCCATTGAAGATAGAATGGTTTGAGGAGAAGCAAGATTGGTACTTGAATGACGGCAAGGAGAACCAAACAAACTTGAACAAATCCTTGGCCAGAATAAAGTTGCTCTTCGATAGTTCCAGGTGACAAAAACATGTAGATCAACATGTTTAATAGACCTGGGGGGGATTCTCCAATGCCCTGCCAATCTATGGACCATTTGTACACAATGGCGAACACAAGATATCCAAAGATGGCCTGGAAAAATCATTCCTGGAACGAAAACGCCCCAGATATCAATAGGAGTCTTAAAGTGACGCGCATTAATATAAGAGAGGCATAATGAGTAGGTCATGTGACACCAACCCATCAAGATACTCAATTTCATCTTGTAACTGTTGGTGAACAGAAGGTCATTTTTCCGTGTCATGCCACATCCAGTCAAGTCCAAAGGGGTATCGGTATCCTGTTGGCTCTTTGAGATGAGCCTCAATAGAGTCCGGATAGTTCTCTGACCAAGCCCAAGCACTAGGAAAGAATGAGAACGACTTGGAGAACACATCATTGTAAATGAGACCCGTGTACATAGAGAAGATACCCATCATCAACATAATATATCGACCGTAAAAGCCATGGAGAAAAGTTCATCACGAACTTTCTTCAATGACTTCTCCCAATAGATCATAGCCCGCAGCTGCACAAACCATGATAAACCATGTCCAAAGTCACCAAACATGACGGCGAAAAGGAATGGGAAAGTAACGATAGTTGGCAGACCAGGATTAACTTCTTGATACTTCGCTGTGCCATAAGCATTGATAATGGTTTGGAAACCTTCCGTAAATTTGTTGGTCTTTTGGTAGGTTGGAGGAGTTTTGTTCGTTCTAATCTCGTTGATAATCGACGGAACGGAAAGACCTGCTCTGTTGTTGACATCGTGAAGAGTAGACTTAATTAACGGCAGAGAGTTCGAAGGACACCAAGCCTCAGCAATTAGAGTCTTTCTAGCATGGTCATAAGAGAACAAGTTTAACGTTTGATAAACTGCCTTCTCTTTCTTGATGATAACCATCCACGCAGCCAAGCTCTTAGCGATTTGAGTGAGTTCGGCGTCGAGTGTTTGCTTCGTGTTACGGAGAACGCTACCAAGATCGCTCAAACGAGTATTGACTACATGAATTTGGTCTCTACGAAGATCACTGTTCTCGTCCACGCTGTAAAGATCCGCACCAAGAGATTCAGAAATCTTCCTGATCTTGGCGATAAGTTCCTTCCCATGTGCAAAAATGACAAAAACGTTTTTGTTTATCGCTCGTTGTTTGTAGGATCAATAATAGGCTCCGAAATCTCCGACTGGTTCATGTAAAGGTTACCACGAAGAGTTCTCCATAAGATACGCTCAAATGCCGCAATGCGATCCCGAGGAATAACTCCAGAAACAAACCCAATATTCATGCCAGAGAATGATCGCTCTGCATCCCCATTTTGATGTGATTGTTCGATATCCTGGAGTAAGGGAGCATCGTCGTTATCGGTGGAAGCTCTAATCTCTTCCACATTTCCGTGAGCTCGATCGAAGAAAGATCCAGCCTCTCTGAGTACCCATCTCCATTCTGTTAGCTCTACCTCCCTCTTTTTCAAAGTTTCGTGACTATCATTTAGGGATGCGATTCGTTGCTCGAGGCTCTGGCTGCGATCGGAAAGTTCATCAATTTCGGTAGCGGAAGGAGCGGCGAGAGTTTCGACATCAAGGTCTAGCTTTTCTAAGAGGAATTCCCGCTTTATCTATCTGTGTATGAAAGTATCCTGTATATCAATCAGTATCGGTGGAATGAGCTTTAGCTCGTGTCAGCACATACGAAGCTGTCTTTCGACATTATCGAGTCGTCTTATTTCTTGAGTGAACGTCCGCTGAAAGGCAGTAACATCGGAATTGAGCTACGAAAGCAATTAGAACATCATCATCATCATCATCAGTTGAGAGGATTGAGACATACATCTCGGAATTGAATCTGTCCAAGTTCTCCTAATGCATTTACAATTTCGCGTCCAATATCGTTTGCAATGTAAAGTTGAACCATACTCATGTCCGCTGAGCGAAACATGGTATCCTGTGATGGTGCCATGATGGAAAAGCTTGGGAATTATCCCTAAGTTCTCTTTTGGCAACACTATGGAGCTTCCCGGGCAAGTTGAGGTAGGTTTATAGGATTGATGTTGAGGTTGTAGTTAGAGGCGACAGGGTCATTGAAGTTGCGATACCTTCCTAGCCTAAAGTGTCATGAGCTAGTATTATCACGTGGTATCATATAAGCAATATCATCAGTCCCGAGGTAAGTCCTACAATTACAACCTTCTCTGGTGTTTTTGAAATACAGATAATGTCAAGAGCCACAATATGAGTACACCTGAAGTATTCAATATTCATTTTTTATTAAGTATTGTTAATATTCCGGCATTTATTGGACGACGCAGGAAGGAATTCTTTTCCAAGATACATTCAATTAATTATCCAGGCATCTTTCCACAATCTATACTCCAAATTTTTACCACTTTCCTTCCAGCCACCGTTCTAGATACAAACGCGATGGATAACCTTTACCCACCATATTCAATCTCTTATTATTCCCCTTTCCCATTTCTCAAGATCTCCTTTGCCTAAAAGGTTCGAATGCAAAAACGCTGCAACCAAAGCCATAACACCATAGAACGCAGCGCAGACATAGATTGGCACAAGTGTACTGCACCGAAGATACATATTACTCACCAACGCATAATCTCCCCATCTCTCAAATGTCGAGATATTGCAAAATCCCGCACTACGAATTGCGAGATTGGTAGTCAAGAATACGCAAAAAAGAGGATATGTGATACCTACAAGTATTCATGATAACCATATCAAGTTGTTAACAAGGCAATCTTTTTGGAAGTGAAAAGAAAGTCCTCTAAAATGAATGGTTAATTCGCAAACTGACATATTACTGCTTCCATGTGCAGATCTAACGGTGCCGCAACTCTCAAGCATTTTATAAGTTATCGAGGATGGACGATTGCCTTTCAAGGCAATAGGTTGGAATCCATCAACTATCTGTGTATCATTCTCTTTTCTGGGAAGATACTTAGGCATTTCTTTAGGTCGAATAATGGTGATCCAGGCAATGCTCAGCGCCAAAACCAAGAGTCCGGATGTATGCATGAGGTGTCTCCATTTTTGGTTGCCGTAGGTAGATGTCACATTTGTAGACTCATGGGTCGGCAAACAATTTCATTTTACTAGAGCTGCAATAAGAGTTAATGAGAAATTTGAATTTGGAGCTCAATTGACAAAGTACACATAAAACCCCAGGCTGGGAAACGTTTCCAACCATAGCATGACCTAGTCCCCACCACAGCGAGCCATGATATAATAGAGAGTCAGCTTGTATGACGGTCAATGTTGTATGTACGCTATGTACTCAATACCCATTGCTTGTTGCTGGGAAGATATTCCAGAAAAACCGTGATATCAAGAATGAGATTTCCTCCTCCGCCGAATCCTACCAAGCAATAAAAAATGCCAGACTTCCACGAGGGAGATACTCCTGATACAATACATGCCACTGCATAGGTGAATATCGATGTGTTGAAAGCAACCCGCGACCAATTATATCCGCGGTTAGGCCCCAAAATAAAGCTCCTATAAACATGCCAACATACACAGCAATTGTAAGCGAATGGGAGTAGGCGGGATCAAACTCATAAGCTGCCTGTTCAGCAGTAATAGTCTGCAAAAGCAATAGGAGAGAATCAACCGCATATCTACATGATCAGTCTCCTTAACAATTTCTCTACATTCCGAGAGATCAGAATGATCAGAATCTCATCAATGGTCACTGTTACTAAACCCGAATCCGCTCAACACAAACAGCTTGACATCATCAGGAAACTGTCATTCAGACACGCCTAAAATATATATACTTTCCAGTGGTAATTTTTCCAACCAATGTCATCAACAGCCTATGCAGAGTTTATCAATGTAAGATCAGGAAACTTAGATTTGAGGTGAAGATATCATATCCCTCTCGAGCAACACTTTCCCAAGACCTTCCTTTAAAGTATTGATCGCGTGTCATCCCAACGGTAAAAAGCCCATCATATCTCATAGTATTGAGCACTCTACAGAGTTGCAGTTAATGATCGCAGTTGGATTTTGCTCCTAGGAATATTTCTCTCATTATTGGCAATGTGCATCTTCGCATTCAGAGTTTTATCCATGTCTTGGAGGGCGAGGATGTCTCCTCCTTCATCAATAGATGAGTCTCAAAAATTCATTCGCTTGATAATATCGTTCATGATTCTGGCCTTCCAAGGCATTCCTCTCCATATCCTTGAGAGACTAAATAGAGCCTGTTGCCATGTTGATGGAAATGATGGAAGAGTAATTTGTGTAAAAATTGGGTGATCAATTTGAGTATTAGAAATCTGAAAATTCTACATGAGATAGAATATCTATTGGTATCCCAGGACTGATTTGAGAATCTCCAATACGCCAGCAAGAGTGGTGCAGCTAAGTTCAGCCCAACCAATTCCACTCGGGCTTGCGCGCAGACTTCTGCAATGCAAGAGAAAACGGAGGTATGAAGCAGGGATCTCTTACTTTCCACAACCATACAAATACAACTTTGAATGCACGATGCGGTCATTAAACTATCCACGCGATGTAGAGTTCTTGTCGTTCTGTTCATCTTCCTTCGTTGGAAGGAAATGCCAAGCTTTGCTGATAAGTGATGAATGACAGAAAGCCAGTACTTGTGGCAAGTATAGAGAAAGATGAACAAAAAACTAGGTACCGGAGCGCGCATAGCTGCCCGATCATAAGTTCCATGCTTGATACATACTAAGAACATAAAATGACCGTGTGTGGACCAGTTCAAAATTGGTGTGAAAGAGCAACATTTGGCGTAGGTTTTGAAGCATAAAATATTCTCAAATATGCCTGAGCAATTATTGAACCTTTTGGGATGATTGCGATTGATACCTGGGTACGTACTCCGCGTACTGCTGGCGTTGCAGTGTCCACTGATATGTATGAATGCAGATAGTCCTGGAGGTATATATAGGTATATATATGAATATATATAAGCCAATACATAGGTATGCATAGGTATATGTATCAGCATTAGATACATATATGACCTCGGGAAAACATATAAGCATACATATAGGTATATATAAGTATCAGATATTCATATATATGAATACGTATACATATAGATACGTATATATAGATACCTATACTAGATACCTAGCTAAAGCTTATTGCTTCTTGTCAGGTGCGTGTGTTCAGCTACTACTTGCTGTAGTTTTAGCACCCAAACCCCACTGTGCTCGCTAATCTCAGCACCTGCATACCACTATTACAGTCATATTAAGAGCCTGTAAATGATTGTAGACGCCTATAAACACCTGTAAATACCTATAAATGCCTGTAAATACCTATAAATGCCTAAATGAGCTTGTCTTTCAGGGCTCCACTTTCCTTTTCATCGCAATTTCGGTAACATCATCAATTGAACTAATCCCCCATGGATTCATTCGATTCATTCATCCAATCCATTCATTCATCCCATTCCATCTATTCCATATATTCCATTCATTCCCATTCATCCACTCCATTCATTCTTTCATTCTTTCTTTCTTTCTTTCAAATTCATCTCCAAATTACACACATCAAACAAAAATCAATTTCTTAATAACCATATCATTGATCCGGATACACAATATCATCACTTCCTTCAAGCCTTTCTTCTTCAAAGGGTACTTTATTCATTATATCATCATATGATAAATTTACATAGCACAAGTGGATAAGCCCCTCATCTTCTCTGCATCTGTAGAGACCCTGCAGGGAGGGATCTTCAGGTTCAAAAAGACAATGTCGCCGACATGAAACCAGGCCTTTTCAATCCGGCTACTTGGAATCTGGGTAAACTGGCCTATGATTCGAGCTTTTATATCCTCTACATAGTAATAACAGGTCTACTTCTCGTTACCCCAGTCGAAACATTTCTCCAAGCTCGAGAGAACCATCAATTATACAATATCTTCGTGATCGCATCCTGCTATGGAGCTACCGCTTTCTTTGGTTTCATACTCTTAATGACGAGAATTTGGACAGAGCGACAAATTATAAAAGCGATACCAAAAACATGGATACCTGTCGAGAAGGGAGATGTGAACAAGAAGGTTCGAAAGATGATTGTGGCGAGCCTGGAGCGAAGTGCTGCAATCGCATGGGATTCACGACCGCGAAATGATCAGTATGCGACTATGACAGTATCTAAGCAAAACAAGTCAGGTGCCGCGACAATAACTCCTGGGAATAGGCGCTCTCAACAAGCAAATGACGAGAAAAGGTCGCATGAAGCTATGATCATCATACCACCAAAAAGAACCCGTCTGGGGTCAAATTTCCCACAATGGATGGTCCTCTCCGACCTCTCCGACCTCTGCGGATCTGCCAAGTCTACAATATATCACTGTAATTCTCGAATTACCTCATTTGATTGAAGCGAGAGCCGTATCTCTAGCACCCCCTGATCCACTATCGACGTCCCAACCCCCTATGCCTGATCTTCGAGCAGTCGATATTCTTCAACGACCGGCCGCTATGTGTCTGCGCGACTATATCAGTCACCTTTCTGGTTTTGGAATCATCGGCAATCCTGCCATTGCTACATCTTTCCTTTCAGCTTACGAATACGCTCGATTCTCCTCCAATGCCATCAGTGAAGCCGAATTTCGCGACCTAATGAAACAATTCGCAGAACTTCTGCGCAACATGGAGCCACTCAGTCCCGCGATATTAATGAGTCTTGCTATAGACGACCAAGAGAGCGATATTGATGGCGCCACTCCATCTAGTTCTACTCCGATCACTCCGCAAAGTCGTTCTCTCGCATCATCTCTGAGAAGTATTAGTATCCGCAGCGGTAGTGAAGGAACAAGTGGAACAGCAGCCTTTCTTGGACACGGCACGGATCACATAATCCCTAATCGATCCCATATCGGCACAGCTCCTGTTACACCCCGAAATAAAGGGCCTGGATTTCCCGGATCGCGAAACCAGAGCAGGAGTTTATATACTAGCAGTAGCTCAAGTTCTAGTATGAGGTCTACAAGCCAGACAAGTGTGATAAAGTTGAGCAGAGTCCAGACGGGTGGGTCATTACCTTATGAGCTTGATATACCCAGGGTGCGATGATATCGGTGGCCCTACTCTTTATATTTTTTGCATCGTTTTTAGCGTTGGAGTACGGATTAAAACAAACGGCGCCTACAATAGGCATGGGAAACGTCTAAATATATTCATATAATATTCAATGATAATGTACAATTACTTCCTCGCCACATGGGAGCTCTTCGCTTTATCTCCATCTATTTCAACGCCATCTTTCTCAAAATTATTCTTATAGTAAAAAACTCTCCATCCTTCATCCTAGAAGCCGGAGTCTGACAATAAAAGTAGCACCAAATCGATATCGGTATCGTGTTCACCCTTACTAACCTCCTTCAATTCAGTACTAAAATGCTCCGGAGCGAATAGCGACGGAGGCCAATCGAAAGTGAAAGTGTACAACGAATGCCTTGCGATTTTTGAATCATCAGGCAATGACTTTGGCCGAATCTATTTTTATCTGCATTTCAGCCGCAGAAGCATCGTCAAGCGACCAGTGTTTCCTTTACTCCAGATGTGTTTTTGATGCAGCCTCAGGGGTCAAGGTATTTACATTAAGACTTTGCTGCTGTCAAACATAATCAATATTAAGTATGGCGAGGATGCTTAACGGTCTTGCATTATGCATACATGAACAAGCTGACAAAACAAAGATATGATGATGTAAGGTCGAAGAAGGCATTGCTATCTGAAGAACACGTCACAAGCTCTCATTTTGGGGGCGAGAGGGTAATGTTGTGAAGGTCGAGGAACATGAGGGGCTAACTCCGTAGGATTTTTGGCCAGTTGAGAGGCAGCCGTCCCGGGTTCATGGAGACGAAAACGTGACCGTCCCATTCCTCGAAGTGGAGTCAGCCTCATTGTTAACCATAGCAATATGCATAGTTGATGGCTACAAATAGCTTGGAGGTTCTCGATTCGTTGAACATCTTCAACTGCAGTTTCGTGTGTGTGGTATTCGTATTTTTGCGAGGTAATGAAGGGGTAAGCATGGTGTACTCGTGCCCGATGAAAATGCCGATCTTCTAGAATGGGGGAAAAGCATGGTAGCCATGTGGATTGGAGGCATTATGCCGTAGTGCGCTAACAGAAGGCCAACTAGTATCCAATAGGCTGATAAATTGGCCCTTCTATGTCAGCATCCCCTATACTTTCTGGAGTCATAACAGGACACACACTCATATCAAACTTCGACGCCTCTTCCCCGCGTCCAAGCTCTAGTGCCATGCCTAACTTATTGCGAAGCATGGTTCCAAGTAACATCGTAGCTTTCGAGATACATTCTCATGTCGGCTCTGTTGGCATCCATACTTTCCTCTACTGACCAATATTCATACCCAGGGTTGGGATTGATAGGGTCTGCAACATACTCTGCTACTCTTCCAGATGAATAGTCGGGCTCTTCAGTAGGTTGTGGAGAAGGAATGTTTTCAGTTTGATGATTAGGCGAGTTGGATTTCGTTGATTTTCCTTTGTCTTTAGAAGAAGTTTTAAAACGGTTACTACTTTGGTAAAAGGTGCATGTTAGCAAGTAATTCTCTTGAACTAGGCGTAGCTAATTGAAGGGAGCAAACCTCTCGACAGATGGAGAGTTGGTTCTGGTAGACCGAATATCAGATTGAGCCATTGTATGGTATGGAAGGCTTGATACTGATGATGACTTAAGACACGTGATATAACTTGGTGAGCTTAAGCTGAGAAGATTCGAATTCGAATTATTTGGGCGTTGCTTGAGGATTGAGTGCGAATGACAGAAAGAAGTATCTCAATCAAGTGGGTAGTGATCAGAATTTATATCCTCCCTGAAGCCTTGTAGCAAAGGACATATACCTATCCCCAATTGTTTACAAAAATCAATACGACCATACTGGTTCATGAATACAGTATCTGTAAGCACAAACAAGGTATTTCGGATCTTGCAGTAACCCATTTTGAACCCCAAGTTAGACATGGTGGATTTAGATGGATGATGAGACCAGTGCTGGGTGAAGCAAGGATACGTGGGGTCGAGATGCGAAGAATCCTCAAGTGAGAGCAGACTGAATGAGCACGAGTGACATTTGCTGGTGTTTTCACCAAAAGTGTCAAGAATATCCGTGCTAATTAGCAAGGGTTAAGAAGAGACTGAGTTCGGTATTGCGTGCAGCAGTATCTTCCGAGGATGTTCTGGAAAGCTTCACTTGTTGGAACTACAGATCCTTTCGGACATTACTTCCTTTTCGAATCCATCAAAACGTTTTTACCAGGGCTCTAATCTGCGAACTCATGCCTGTAAACTCATGCCTGTAAACTCATGCCTGTAAGCCAATAATGTTGTTTGATGACCATGCCATAGGAAAAACATGTCTTACAGATCCATGTATTGTTTCATCTTAACCGCCTTAACCGGCCGCACACTTGGAGGTGCAAGTTTCTAGAAGCTTTCGAAGCTCTGCATGTACCATCATGTATCTTGACTGGGATTTCTGTTGGCAGGAGTTATCAAGAAACAAACTGCTGCACCTAACCCTGCCCTGAAAGAGCACTGGTACCCGACGCATGCGAAAGCCTGGTCCTGTATTGACATTTCAATTAGCTATCAGGGCTATAGCAGCCTCTACCAAAGTGATTTTTATACCATACTACCGACGGGTCATTTCTGGAGCAGTCAATCAACAAGCCCTCATCATCTTTGCAAGTAAATAACTTATCCCTATCGTGTATTTCTTTTGATAGCAGACAGAAGTATTGTATATCATGTTTAAGGCTTTGTTATTGTATCCTTGGTGATATCAGATTAGACTCTACCTTTGTTGTTACTTGGCTGGGCTCTTGATATCGATGTATACTTCGTGCGACCTGCTCGCGAAAGATTGTTTTGTTTTACTGTTACAGATCGGGAAGTTTGAACATTCTAGGGTCGCCAAGTGGCGTTTCAACAGCTGAATGCATCTGTTTATAATTATACTTGCTAATCTATTTGGCTTGTTAGTTTTTCTTAGTCAGGGGGTGTTCTGTTCTCAGGGTTATGACAGTGGTCAAGCTAGCGACGTACAATTGTATTGCAGAAGTTAGACATCCAAGCTTCGAGCGTCTATAAGTTTTTTGTTGTCGAGGAAAAACCATTTCGAACATCGTTGGCTATAATTTGACAGATTGCTGCTAAGCAATGGATTAACCCCCTTCCATCATAACCTTCCTGATCAGGAAATATGTCGGGTTGGGCAATGCATAGATCCTCGTTTCGCATCCAATTGCGCAACCAAGAACTAAAGAACTAATACCGATCGTAGCCCAGGATAGCACAACTTCAAGCGCTACTAACTTCAACCAGCGGCATCATCCTGTTTGAAGTGTGTCGTATATTGTCAGCACTCGCGGCATGTCATTACCAATCCAGTACGCCCCCTCGTCACATTACCATCTTGATATGCGAACGGTCAAGTCTGCACGAACTATGAGGCTATTATCAACAGTTTCCGAATGAGACATCTTGGATTCTTGGATTCTTGGGTTCTTGGATTCTTGGGTTCTTGGATTCTTGGATTCAAACATCTTTTTACAGCAACCACCAATAAATCATCAAACACTATCGGGCACTCTTTGTCAATTTCTTTGGTTAGCAAATTCCTTTATATTATCTAAGTCTACACTTATGCCAACAAGACTTCAGCTCTAATCTCCGCATATGTCATTCAAGGCTTAATAATGATATCTCAAAGTACTATCTTATTTAACCCTCTGCACCTCTACCAGTTTCAACCCCAAAATAAAATCCGAACCCAGATAAATCTACGAGTAAGACTACGTCAGCCTCGCATAGAGAAATACCAACCGTCGCACACGAGGTACATCTGAGGTACATACAATTGCAAGACCCAGCATTGCCAGTGGCAAATTCGCATGCATGCATACACATGCACACCAACATCCTTCTGGAATAAATTTCGAAGCATTAATCTCGGTGAAAAAAAAGCAAGCCGCATACCTATCCACGAATCGGCAATCTCACCATCCGATGTTTGTTTCAACGGCCATATATCGTCGTGGCAGCAGTCTAAAAATAATCTGTCAATGACTGTCATCTTATTCATCTTATTCATCTCTCGTCATCCGTCACTCTCCTTGTCACTTTGACCTCGATGTTGTGATTCTGGCCCCATATTTTGCCTTTGCTCATCTACCTACCTACTTATCAACATTCCTTCATGATTTAATCTTGAGCCAATCTCGCCGCTTCATTTCTATCCTGGGTTCATGAATATGCCTGCAATGTGATAGACCCCTGCTCTTAAATATTAAACTACATGCCACGTACGGGCCGCACCGTCGCTCCATCACAGATGCCTGAGTGGGGTCGTCACATTGATCGGCAGATCCGAATCTCCACTATATGATGACGGATATTTTAGTACTTCCCGAAGCACGACTCGGAACAAAAAAAAAGGAAAATCGGACATACCCCTTCTGCAGAAGGGGACGTTTGGACCCCAGCTCGTTTCATGTGTGAGATATAGATCGTTGAGGGTGTGCCGCTTCTCTTGTATTGTAGAGTTTCCCATGTTCATATGCATGCAGAGACAACCTGGCACCCCGTGGATAAATGAATAGAGAGAATCGTGCATGGACTTTCAGATGCGTGGTTGTGTGTTGGGATGGGGCCGAGATATTTAAGTGTGTAGAGGGTGGTACTGTAGTGGTATGCAGGTACGGTGAGCGTTTATGCATGTATCCATACTCCCATGTAAAGCAAAAGTTTGGACGAAAGTCTGCATCGGTATTCCGCTTTACGCTACATTTCAGGGGGTTGGTTATATTAATGGTGATTACTATTGCGCAAGATGATTAGAGAAATGCGGCTCTGTATGCTAATTTTGGCGGGGGATCTGCCATATTTGTTTTCAGGTGAATGGGGAGGGGAGGGGGGTTCGGGTTTGTCATCTGAACTGAATGGGCTGAAATAAAATAGATGAACGGCATTAATATGAAACGAGATAAGAGGTGGGGGAAAGAAGCTTGCGGGTTTTGTAGATGATCGGACGGAACGATGATCTGCGATTAGACAAATATTTGACACGACATTCTAAGTTTTGCTCTTGGTGTCACTCCACAGGAGTAAAATTCGAGGATTCGATCTCAAGAAATGAAATGATGGAGATTTGGTACAAATGAAAGGACCTTGTAATTTTTCAAACTGCATTTCCAAAATGCGTTGATGCCCGATTTCGGTTAAAAGCTATATACACAGAACGTATATCGGGCGATCTCTACACATCTCAAATCGCCGTCTCTCTTGATTCTGACCCTCTATTAGAATCCCACCTCATATATTTTATTGCACCAATCTAGCTCGATACACATTGAAAATAAAATGGGTTTTGCACTTTGCACGTGCTTCCCGATGCGCAGGTGGTGCCTCCGGTCCAGTTTGCTCCGCCGCATTGTCCGTACAAGGGAACTACGCTTCCTGAAGAAGCAGTTGTTGATGTCGTGCTCGTGCTTGAGCTGGTCTTTGTGCATTTTATTAGTGTCGTGCTTGATGAAGCAGCAGCTGTTGGAGAAACGGGAATGACTGCAACTGAAGAGGTAGAAGCAGATGCAGATGCCGCAGGTGCCCCTGATGAAGAAGAAATCACAGTTGAAGAAACAGCGGCAGACGAGACAAGAACTGGTTTAGCTGCTGGAACAGAGGGTACAGAAGATCTGGTCGCAGAAACGGAACTAGAGCTAGTAGAAACCGCACTGGATGCACTTACTTTAACTGTAGAAGTAGCTGGGTTATTAGAAACAGTCGTTGATGTAACAAGTTTAGTGCGTGCTGCGGATGAGAGAGCAGCGGCAACGTTGTCATAGGCGGGGTGAAGAGTGTAGTTAGCGAACCAGAGACAAGCATCGCCTTGGCCACTAAATGTAGAAGGGATCCAGGAATATTTGTCTGTAAAATCCCAGGTGGTGATACCGACGCAGCCATCAACGCTGAGACAAGCATTGACGGTGTTGGCGTAGTCAACTCCTTGTTGGGCGAGACCAGCGGTGGTGGGTGGGAGACTGCTGAAACGGATATCGAGTTCAGTGTATGCCACTTCGACATCGAGAGCCGTGAATGATTTGAGGGTTGTGGCGAGAGAGGATTCGCTTGCTGTTGAGCCGACGATAAAATGAGCTTGAAGACCGACACCATCAATCTTAATTCCGCGAGCTTTGAGCGATTTAACGAGGTTGAGAGCGGAGGTTGCCTTTGCACCGGCAGACTCGATGTTGTAATCGTTATAATAAAGCTTGACGTCTGGGTCGTAGAGGGCTGCGGTTTCAAATGCGATTGGAATATATTCTGGACCGATTGTGTCATAGAACTTATGTGGGTTAGCTTCTATACTAGTGTTTTGCTCACAAGCAACAGGAAGTATTATAAAAACTTACGACAAAAGAACGCCAAGTACCATCATCGTTGAATGCCTCGTTAACCACATCCCAAGCATAACATTTGCCCTTGTAGTAAGTTACTTCATTTTTAATGCTGCATAAATTATTAGCTTTGAACGCCTTCTAAAGTAACGAATAAGACTACGGACTGATTCTTTAAAACATCAATTAAAGTAGCATTCGTCCACGTGCCCGAGGTAACCCATGATGGCAATTGGTTATACCAAACCAAATTGTGACACCTGAGAATTTGGTCGTTCTTCTCCGCAAAATCGACAACCACATCTCCCTTGGTATAGCTGAAGGTGTTCTGACTGGGTTCGATGGAATCCCATTTTTGTTTATTTCCAGGTGTGATCTGTCCAAATTCACTGCTGTTTGAGAGGATAGCGGTATATTCAGTATCAGTGAGCTCATTGTTGTCTGTGGCGGAGCCAAAGTATTTCAGACCAGCGGCTTTGGCAAGTGTATTGAGCTGTCCATAAGCTGAAGGCAAGACAGCAAGTGTTATAAGGTTTGAAACAAGCATTCTGAATAGAAAGGTTGAACACGAAATGAATGATAAGGAGTGTGATTTTCGAGTGACCTGACTCGGAATTGGTGATGAGAAAGGAGATTGGGCAATGAAAAGTTTATATGTGTTTGTCTGTACAGGGAATATTTGAGGGGTACATAAACGCCCCGTTGGACAAGCTCATTCTTCGGGTCGCTTTCACGAAACATGCCAATATGAAATTTGCCTGTTTCGGATAAATAGTCTAAGGGGAATTGGATTTTTCCATACTGGGTGAAGTTTTAATATATCCGGAGCGCTTTTGCGAATAATAGTGGAGAAAAGGAGATGATTGATGGCATTGGCGAGTGAAATGAAAGTACTTGCAAGATCCATGACTGATGGAACCCCTGACGAACATCTCGTGTATCTGATCGAGAGTGGAGAATATAAATTGACCTATTACAAGGCCAGGTTTAACCCACACTCGGATTCTATCAAACGTATGGGACGAAACCAGCTTTTCTCCATATTGAACATTTTAACGGCTGCAACATCTAAATGAAATCAATGACAACATTCTACTGTACTTGAGGCAAAATATAATAGACCGCTACCACGGGCACAGACAGTATGGATAAATTCAACGCCTTATTACCCCGCATTTGAGATGCTCCCTCGTTGGTAGATTTCGGGACGAGGATTCCGGCGCTAATTGGAGTACTGTGACTGTTCTCTCCACTTGGAGGAGGTTAATGGCTTCGATAAATGAATGATATTCAACTTGCTCCATCACAAATTCGAACATCAATAGCGGACTGTAACCACGAATGTCCATCCTCCTATTGAGTGCTAGAGCGAATCTCGAAAGATAACTTCGTTACTTTCAAGCAGGCTCTATCGTGGCCTTATCAATCTCACGGTAGCTTGGAATGCGCCGGGAAAGTGCTCGCTTGGGGTGATGATGCGTAATCTTATCACGTGACCCTGAAATAATTAGCATACAATCTAATGCTGAATGACGGCAATTATATCCTACCATGACATATGACAAGGTACCTTCTTCAATCTTGCTCGTTTCTTTTTCTTGGCTCTCTGGGCTCGCCTAGCCTTTGCTCATCTGCCCATCGAAGCCTCTAATGGCATTTTTGGCACCATCAATGCGTTCGGCGATCGGGATTGGTTCCCGAAAACCCAATGGGGGTGCTCCTTCGATGGATAAGAATTGGCCCAAGTTGTATGAAGGAAAGTGCGGAAGCCGAGGCTGTTGACTAGCCGAAGCATGAACATGTGGCTCGACTTCTTCAACTGCCCTGGAAAAACATCAAATCTAAGATTCAGCTAAATGATCACTACAACTTACCTATCTGACCCATAGTAGCCTTGCATAGAAGATGACAAGGATTGGGGCATGCTTATTAAGTGGTGAAATATCAAGCTTAGCTTGGCTTAGGAAGGCTGATGTGAATTGTGGTTGGAAGTCGAGAAAGTTTATCTTTTGTCAAAGCAACACGAGCTGCTTTGTAGATGTCACGACAAGAAACAAAATATGTTTTGGATACGGTTTTATGAATACTTTTGAGAGCAGTAAGATTTGTATGTTTTCAAAACGCGTGGGGGTTGCTTACTGATATATAGAGATTTCGCAAGTCGGCGAGCATGAGTGACTCGACTTGTGAAAGACCTCATTTCTTCCCCTAACCTTTCTCAACGCCAATTAGATGACCATCCTGTAGACAGCACTGCCCCCTCATCAGCTAGAACGGGAGGTTACGGATCGTTCCTTTAGATTTCATCTTCTGCTCGTCGTTTCGATACAATTCATGACGGGGTGCAAGGATTTTGGATTGCCCCAGACGGATAGGTGAGCGTTTCAAGTGGTTCTGGCCAATCATGTAAGAACACCTCATTATTCAATCAAAAAGGGTCATTGTTCTCCATCTAGCGGACAGTTCTCGTACTTCAGACCGGGGTTTTAAATAGCTTGCCGGCATTGCATTATCTGATTCGCAAATTCAGCGAGTACTTTGAATTGATAGAAGGCTGGGTAATTTCTTCAAATTTATTCGTGCAATCGTCGTCTATTGTAGAAATGACATTGTGGATCCCTCATTGACAGCGTGACCTTTACAAATTGCAATAACTGCGCAGTATGGAATCAAACAAACTCATTTGTATAAAATTTGTAGGCAGCATTCGTCCATTGTCTGGCCCTTGCAGTAAGCATACGATAATGATGTTGATGAAAAATCAAATCACGTTTCCATCAAGTTAGGCAAATTCTGAGCTTTACGACAAAGGGGTTATTTACTCGTCCATGCCAGTTTCCATGAGAGGTTTGCTAATCATGAGTTGGCCAGAACAGTCGAGTTGTTGAGCAGAGAAGCTCGAAATGTGCTGTCGTATCAAATTTCCAGGTCTAAAAGTGGACAATTCTGAGAAACTCCTCAAATATTTTACTAGTGGCTACTCGCAGCCTAGATATTATGGAACCTGCCATAATACATCCAGTCTCCAGATTCTATCCGCCTGCATTGCCCAATCATCAATAATATTGTCTCAACAGGTATCTAGAGACGTAACGCAGTATCGTGAAATAGTCTGGCACTCTGAAGCCACCAGCCTCTTTGCTAACCATCAATTGGCCTCTCGTGTAGTTCCCATAAGCAGATGAGTTTGCAAATTATGAGATTTGCGGCGTTCTGGGCTCAACACTCGTCATTTTTCCCAGGCGTGATGATAAAGACTACAGTTTCCGGGTTCTAGACCACAAGAATGAAGAATAAATCAAAACCTAGCCTCGATTGCCCATCCAGGTAGCTTCGAAATGGATCTGAAAATTGTTTTCAGTGGTTCGAACTGCAATCAAGATTCGAAACCAAATGTCGTGAAACTTTGAGCATACTTTAATCGCCCAGAAGTCCAAGTATATTCTGTACAGAAGATGTTACGATTATAGGAAACATCATTGTCGGACGGGCGTCTAGACTATTGAAAACCATGGGTCAATTGAACCGTCCCTACCTGCCTCTCTTCCATGCCTGTTAAATTCGGTACTTGATACCTACGGCAATAAGGTGCCGAGTCGGACGAACGAGCGAGCCAAGAAACAACTCAGAGAGATAAGTACAGACTTGTAATAATCATCTAAAGTGACCTTCTAGGAGAAGATGATTCGAGCCTCGAGATTCTCATCTGATAACTATTTATTGTTTGGCGGTGAACTCAAGTACTTATGTACTCGGTACTTTATGTTTGGTTTCCTGCAGCCGAAAGGTACAGAGTAACAACCAGACCCTCGCACTACCCCACAGTCCCGCTGTTTGTGCAATGCCAAGACCCATCGTCGAAAACTATGGTACTGTCTGTAAGTGCCATGAGCTCGAGACGAGATTAGAAACAGTCTCTGGGTAGTTACCGCATCTAATACCTAATTGGTATAATTAGAATCGAATAACACCTGGGCAATACCAATACTTACTCTAAAATACCTTCTACGAGGTTTTTCTGTGAGAAATTATAATCATATCAATTAATTCTTAATGTACAAGAACTTGGATATAGCCGTAGGACGTGGCAGCCGACACGTGATTAATGACTTCACATATGACGTCAACGCCCCTTCATCCTGTTTTGTATTTCGTTAACCAACATACGACTTTTTTATTTCCATATATCATGATCCAAATTAACACTCCTCTTCCATGATTTCGATAGTTCATTAATAAAAACCCTATCTTAGACCAACAAAACTCGGGAAAAACTCGCATCAATGCCCTTTACACTCAATACCTCGGCATCATTTGCCCTCACGTCTTCAACTTCATCAGGAAATAACTGGGGTCGAGCATATCAAACCAAAACCACCATCAATAAAGACGGTACCACCCGCACGAAACGTACACAGCGTCTTGGGGAGCCCATCATTGAAGAAACGAGGCGGTGGGATGGAAAGGGAAGGAGGGTACTTGAGGATGGGAGTGTATATGAGAAAAGTGGGAAGGGGAAGGGATGGGTGCAAGTTCAAGCTCCTACTGTGAAACCTATTCAGAATGGAAGTAATGGAGGAAGTAGGAAGAAGGGCACTATTTTGGGTATGACGTGTGGGCCGAGCAAGAACGTGGTGGGGAATGGGAATGGGCTGGGGAACAATTTTGGGAAAGGTGGAGTGGGAAAGGGGACCGAAAATTGGTTGAACGGGATTATGGGAAAAGTGGCAAATGATGCGTTGGAGAGTAGAGGAAGGGGAAGGATTTTACAGGAGGTGGAGAGTGAAGAGGATAGTGAGGAATATACTGATAGCGAGGAGTATACTAGTGGAGAGTATACGAGTAGTGAGGAAGATGAGGAAGAGGAAAATCCAAAAGCGAAGAAGAGCGCCGCGACCAAGCAAACAAAGAGCAAGACTGTAACGCAAAAGCAAGAAAAGCCGAAGAAAGGGGTGGATAAAAAGCAGAAACTTAATAAGGCGAGAATAATTCAGGAGTCTAGTAGTGAGGAAGAGGATAACGAAGAGGATGATGGGTATGAAATTGAAGAAGTCTTTTCATCTGATGAGGATGTCTCTGGGGAATCGGAGGAAGAGGATGGACAGGAACAGGAACAGGAACAGGAACAGGAGAAACCAGACCCGAAGAAACCCGTGGCAAAAAATCCGGTGGAGAAGGAGAAAAACATTCCAAAGGGGAAGAAGTCTCAAAAGAGCGTAGCGATCTCATAATAGTTTGAAACTGTACTGTAAATTTTGATTGGCCGTCCTGGTTTTATGAAGGACAAGTATAATATGACATCAATTACGAATAAAAGGTAATACCTGGGTGACTAATAATTCACTTGAAGTAGAGTATTTCGTATTCGATGCTATGCGGGTATATTCGGTTTTTTTACATGATATCGTTCATGGCCTGATAAACGAAACATCGAAGTCAAATCAAGTCTCCACTGCCAAAGGAGGAAATAGCGCATCCCATGCACATTTACCTAACGGAGCCTGAGCATCACCGTAAGAAGGATCGGCCCCCCTTCTCGCATATTCATATGTTCGACGCTCTGGTGCAACACCTATCATATCAAGCAATAGAGATGCCTTCTCCGGCATGTATGGCTGAAGAAGAATTCCAACAATTCGGACTGCCTCGGCGGCGTGGTACACAGTGCTTACCAGTCTTCCTTTAGCTTCTGGATCTTCTAGTCTTGCGAGGTTCCATGGGGCTTCGTCTTGCAGGTATTTATTAGTCTGTAAAACTGTAGTTAGTGTTGTATCCTTGTACGTATGTAGTAGGTGCTAAAGTTACTTCAAATACTGTATCCATAATAATATGGAGCGCTGCTCCTGGGTTTAGGTCTTGCATCTTGTCGTTCACTTTTGAGCGAACATTGTCTAATGAATCCATCTGTTGAAAAGTGGAAATATTCGGATTGGGCAATCCTCCAGAATGTGCATTTTCCACGCAAGAACGAACATTCCATACTTTCGGTCGGGTTAATCGACTGACGAGATTACCTAGACCTTTCTGCAACCCCTTCTTATATCTTTCAACGATATATTCATTGCCGTAGCCAGAGTCTTCCTTGATTCCCCATCGTGTATCAGGTAGTATCGCATCACATCGACTCCAAACCGATCCATTGCAAAAAATGGGTTGACTACGTTCCCTACTGACTTGGACATCTTTTGGTTGTCCATTGTCCAGTGGGCATGCGTCAAAATTTGCTTTGGTGGTTGTAAATTCAAGGCAAGGAGGAATGCTGGCCAGTAGATGCAGTGAAATCGAACAATATCCTTTCCAATAACTTGTACATCTGCAGGCCACCCTCCTACGGTCTCATTTCCTGGCGCCCATGGATATCCAGCTTTTGTAATATAATTGACCAATGCATCGAGCCACACATATATCGTCTGACTCTCATCGTCTGGCACTCGAATGCCCCAGCTCAGCCGATCAAAAGGTCGAGATATTGAAAGATCTTCCAAGCCCTTAGATACCTGGTTGACCACATCCTTCATTCGAGTCAATGGCACAACAAAGTCTGGATTCTTCTCGTAGAACTCAAGAAGTTGATCCTTGAAAGCAGATAGTCGAAAGTGATAATTCTTTTCTGAAGTCCATTCTACCTCTTTCCCAGTCTCCTGGGAAGCAATAAATGTTCTCCCAGTAAAAGGGTCCAATCTCTTCTCAATAGCCGACTCGGGATAGAATGTCTCATCGCTTACGCAGTACCACCCCTCGTGCTTAGACTCATATATATATTCCCTTTCCTTCAGCATATACCAGATATACTCTACTGTCTCTTTGTGATCTTGATCAGTCGTCCGCACGAAATGGTCATTCGAAAGTCCTGCTCCCTGTGCCAACTTCTTAAACGTCTCCGCGCCGATGTCACAGAATTCTTTGGGCAGTGTACCTGCTTGCGCAGCCGCTCGCTGGATCTTCATACCATGTTCGTCCGTTCCTGTACATAGAATTGCCGTCTCGCCCTTCAATACTTGCCATCGTTTGAGGACATCCGCAAGGACCATGGTATAAAGGTGGCCAACATGAGGTGCTAAGATCTATTAGATACTGGGCCGAGGTTATTTGATTCAGACTTACCAGCATTTACATAGAAAATTGGTGTTGTTACATAGTAGGGCTTTGTAGCGGTGGAATACCTAGCTTTTGGTACGGGTCTTGCTTGGCATGAGCTACAAATCCAGGCAGTCCTCAATAAAGATCTATTTCTGGGCTGGAAAGAGCCCCGCAGTAAGGAATTGAGTCCATACATTTGAACAAAATGCCTTGACTGGAGCGCAATTCAGAATGAGGGATTCCAAGTATAATATTATTAAGATACGGAAAAGCGGCGCTGCGGCCGCATATCCGCCCCCGCGTTCTCTTAAAATATTGAAACCCCAAACTTCACTTCACGTCATCATGAAATGACAAAAACGTACGAGAGAACTCTTAATAAATCACTCCCAATTCGTGTGTTTTGGTCTTGATTCTGTTTTCTTGCATAAATATAACTGGATTTTATCTGCAACCTACCATGTCTGACCCTACAGAAGATACCCAAGCCGAGTTGGCTACTACAGGTACTGTTTGCATCCCCTTCGTTTATAATATCATGCTAATTTACTCCAGCGGCCGAGATTTTCGTTGAAAGCTTTTATGAAGCCCTAAACAAACCCAACTTACGTTCAGGTATCACAGCATTCTACATCAAGCCTTCTACCCTAGCCCCCGCCGAAGCCTCAATAACACTCAACGGAAACGTCATACCAACCCCCTCTGCCTTCCAAGAAACGTTCCAAAACAAAATCGGCAAAGCCGCCTACGAAGTGCAATCATATGATACTCATGTCATTAACCCAAATTATAACATAGGGGTTGAGGAAAGCAAGCTTGGAGTGGATAAGGATGGGAGGAAGATCAGTATTATAGTTATGGTAAATGGGCAGGTAAAATATTCTTCGAAAGGTGGGGATGACGGAGAGGAGAGGAGCTTTGTAGAGAACTTTGTGCTAGTCCCAAATATGGAGGCCAGAAATCCGAAGGCGCCGAGGGGTATTAAGAAGTGGTTGATTCAAAGCCAGGTTTTCAGATTGGTGCTTTAAGTTTTCGAGCCCCTGAAATCGCGGAGGTGATATGTGTAGTTGGGCTACTGTTGCGCCATTTTCACCCCCCAGCCTCGCAGACACTTTTTATAGAAGGCAGCATTGCTTGGTGACTTGGCTTCGTCCTGTGCTACAGATAGTATCTACCTCTGGCCGATGTCTGATTTTATTTGGAGCACCCTTGTGGCGAACCATATTCAACATCAGATGCAGATGTTAAGAGATACATACACAGAATCCACTAGACTTTTGAGCTTGGGCGGATACCTCTGGGCAATATCAAAGCTCCAGCAATCCACTCGCCCATTAAGAACCAACACAATTGGTTCTTGAAAAAGAAGCCATACACCCAAATGTCATACCACTTGATCAATAAGGTTTTTGAGAAAATAGGAAAGGCATTTCAATCACAGCACTTACAAATCCGCTCATTTTCAAGGCCATATTTGTGTCTACTATGGCTTGAGTCAATAGGAAAACTTTCAGGCTGCTTTTTGATATCTATTTAGGGTTAGGAAATGTAAATTTAGCTGTCAAAATTGATAAAGAATGATAGATATTGTTCATCACTATCACTAGATCAAATCATAGTTTTTAGGATATTCACAACTTTGGAGCCTTCAGATCGATAGGTCTTCCATCAGACAAGTTTAGGTGACTGTCATTCACTTTTACTTTCAGCTTTGATAATCTTTTAACTGTGCTTTCGGCTGCTAATCCTCAGTAACTTCATCCTCTTCGACAACAACCTCCTTCGACCCTACATCTCAAATCGTTCGCTTTCCAACCAGCTTTCCTGGTTTCTAAAATCTTCAATAAATATCTTCAACGTGCTAACGTACTTAACTACAATTCTTTCTGGCGACATCGCAGTTATTAATATCAGTCTGAACTTCAAGTTCAGTCTCTTGCGATCTATTTACTCTACTTGGCAAGAATCCATAGATTGCACTCTTTACTCGGTATCCTTTATTCTCTACATATCCTTGGTCTTTTCGACTACCCTTCTGTCCAAGACGTCAATCAGTAGGATATCTTTGAGCCCCTCAAACGTTGGAACTAAACAAACTTCTTCTTACGAGAATCCCTCAATATTAGTAGCCATGAAAATCCCAGCAGGTCTACTTGACTTTAATGGAAAGTTATTAAGGGAGAAATCTGCTTGAAAGGGGGAAACAGCGCAAAGCTCCTTGAAGAGGGCTTAAAGCGGGAAGGTAATCACTTTACTTGCTACGCTCTAACCTCAGAAGATGATTCCATCACGCCATGTCTGGCCATTAACTCTGGTGTCGTCGAGTTCGTTGATGTTATCGTCGATGGTATCTTACGAGCTTCCCACAGTAATGACAAGCCCACCACTCAATTCAGTAGAAACTTTCATACATTTGTCGGCCAAGTCAAAGAAGGCAACAAATACGTCAATAAATCTTTTCAATTACAAGTGACAAAGCGCAACACTGAAAAAGGTAAGTTATTCGTCCTCTCTAATGGCGGCCTACGTGCTAAATTAGTAAAACAGCACGAAATGTCAAGAGCAACAACCCTTCCGCAGTTGGCACCATCGAAATTCAAATGTTTCGACAAGACCCCAATGCTCATAAACCGCACTCAAAGGACTCAGATTCAGATTCAGATATCTCATCATTATCTGGTGAAAGAACCCCAGATCTCGGCGATGCACAACGCGCCCCCACGTTCGAAGATTATGCAGAATGGTGGAACCTTAATCCATGTGTTGACGAAGATGCGACCCCAAACCCTCCACCTTTTGAAGTCACTGGCGTTAACCATAAAAAGCTTACTAACAATTCTCCAACAAACCGTATTTTGAAGAAATGGCCAGGTGATTTCAAGCTTTGGGCCTCGGTCAAATTTTTACTATTTTCTACTCAGGACTTTCACAAGTTGGGCTACCTGGACACTCCTGACTATGCCGGAACCCCATGGAGTAAAGAAAAGTCTACTTCAAGGAAGCAAGTCGTGAAGAATGCCCCACAGACCGCAGAGGCTACTTTAGCTACAGGTTCTAACGCGAATGATGATGATGTTGTTGATGACGACTTTGAGATGCTTGCACCAGAGTCAGAAAATGGAATTAATGAGACAGCAGAGACGATTAAGGACAAGGAAGCTCGCAAGAAGACTGGCAACAGCAGTGTACACGAAGAAACTGAAGTATCTTCTATGCTGACCAATTTGATGGAGTCTGCAGGAAAAACTGAATTCCATTGTCGAAGATTCTTACTCATCAAGCATTCGTGTCGAAAGCCCTGATTTCGAACACATCGCAACAGTGTCGAGACTTATTCATCTTCTAAACAATCCTCAATCCACCGTTTCTGTCGATGAGGAGGCTGACGAACCTGCAAATAACGTAGTTTCTGTTGCAAATATTAGGGTTGAGAAGGTTGAATTAGAGAGTGATGATTTTTACCAAGACAATGAGATACACAACAACCGCAGAAAACAGAAACCAATCTCCATACCCGGCGTCGAAGGAGCTCCAGCATACAACGCTTGGAGAGATCCTACTCGCTCTGGATGGAACCAGTGTAATATTTTAACCTCGGATTCAGGCCACCTTTCTGCGATTACTAATGGCCAACTGCACATGGAACAAGATCCGATCCTTTCAGACAAATCTCAGCTTCTATCATCGGCTAACTCTAGTGATTTGAGGCAGTCCTCTGTACCATGTGCGATTGGAAAAACCCTCGAGAGAGACAAGGCAGCTCGCTTCAAATCAGTTGGTGTTGAGGCAAGCGGTTCATCTTGGAAGCCAGTAACCCCTCCAGCATCATCACCGAAACAAGGTACAGAGTACTTTGAAAAATTTGGAGATGAACAACGTGTACTGTTGAGAGGCTTTCATGATGCGAACCAAATTGAATCGGCAGCTCGTGCTATTGTTACCGTAGATAATTATAGTGATGATAGTAGCAGCGAAGCGAGCCCAACAATCAATTATCACCAAAGAGTTGCCGATAAGAAAGCTGAGAAGATTAAGCAACGTGCTCTAGGACTCAGCTTTGAATCACAAGCACCAAATAGAGAGGAGTCTTTCCCATTTTCAAACATTGACTTGATGGAAACCAAATTTGACGAAATGATCAATACTTCCGCTCGGCTTGAAGATACAGAAATGGTTGATGCTATCGAATCCAAAACCGAGGAAAAATTTAGATCGACATCAGCAGAAGTCGATCTCCTCTCGTCTTCAAACCCAAGAAAAAAGCCAGGATCCTGTTGGCATAGTTTCATCTTCACAATATCAAGATTTGACTACCTCGCAACAAGGTGAAGCTGGTTCCCAAACACCAACAGAAGCCGTCTCCCAAAGCACACTTGAACATATCGCAAAGATGCAAGAAGATAATAAGGCTAAGAGATATCCATCAAGTGACATTCCACCGACAAGCGCCAAAAAATCTACAGTATCAAATCAAACCGAAACTCTACTAGACACCGAAATGACTGATTCCGACAACAATGGTGTGCTTTTGAGCGCCAGTACATCTGATGGGGAACAAAATCATGCACCAGTCGATATTGGAAACCAAAATGATGGACGACAAGATTCCCCTCCCAAGACTGATGATGAATCTACCATATTAGTTGCTCCAGTCAAGACAGCCAAACAATCAAAGACAAGAGCATCAACTGCTGCGAAAACATCTTCTACTTCGAAGATGTCATCTATCCCAAAAACACAGTCCACATCTGCTTCGAAAGTACCGACTCTCCAGAAGACACCTGCCGCAAAAGTCAATAGCTCTTCGACTGTCCTAGCTCAACAGGCCAAGCCAAAGAAGCGAGTTGACAAAGGTGAAGTAGCTTTGGTTATTCCAGATCAACCCGAAAAATCTCCAGCTAAGCAAAAGAAGCCAGCCCCAAAGACCCCAAAGACTGCAAAGACTGCAGTGCCTTCCATTTCTGAAGAACCCGCTTCCAAGCCTAGGGGTAAAGGCAGGGCAAAGGCTGGAGCTAGTGATAAGCGCAAGGCCGATCAGATATCCTCCGCTGGCAGCAATTCTGGGCCGAACAAGACAAATGCATCCCCTGCTCTCAAGCAAACTAATATTGTTGAACGCGAGACCGCTGCAGCAGAAGCACGTATGCAAGCGGCGGCTGAGAAGAAGAAAGCTTTGGAAGAGAAATTGCAGGCCGTCAGGGATATTAAGGTTCAAATGGAGAAAGTATGTTTTTAATGTTATATTTCGTATTTCGGACAGTTGGCTAACTGATTTGACAGGCAGATGAGATCAATAAACAGGCCCAAGCCATAGAAGAGGAAAATGCCGCGTTGGAAGTAAGATTTTCGCTCTCTGTTGATAATTGATCAATGCTAACTCATGAACTCACAGGCTGAGATTGCGCAAATGGCTGCACAATACGATGACGAGTAAGCTTGCTTGATCAATTCGAACAAACCACCAGTGAACCCTACTAAATGAGCTTATGTAAATGCAATGCTGCATTTCACCGTCTTCTGCAATGACCACATATTCCGTGTTCAGAAATGACTTTTTATCACATCGCGATTCTCCCTTGCTCAACTTTTTCACAAACTTGCTTCATCTTTCACCCTACGAACCTCGGAAGAGTTTTTTATTGCATACCTATCGCTCCATTTATACTCTTTTTGCGGCGATTATTTCATCTAGATATCACCATACCAGCTATCATTCCTTGGCAGGCGGAAGGCGTCAATTAATAACATGATGGGAACAATCATCACCAGTAGAGGGAAGTAGGAACGTTACGGGCATACTTTACTTACGTTGTATCGCAAGCTTCCCGAAAGGCCTTTTATTGCCACTCTTTACTTTTTTTCCCTTGATCTTCCCGATCTTTTTATGGGGGCAGTATCTAGAACAGAATTCGTTATTTCTGGGTCTGTTCCTTCGTGGAAACTGGCACCCTTCTTCTTTCCCCATGGTGGCTGACTGTATCAAGGCGTCAAATGACGAGAAATTGTGAACAGAAAAAGGAATCTGCATGACAAGAGGTCGTGAGATCTAATGGATAATACGCATCGATCGATCCAAAATTGTTATTTAATAAAATTCATCAACATCAATGCATGCTAAATAAACAGAGTGACCTGACGCCTTCCTTACCAATTTAAACCCAGCCCGAGGTATCGAGCCCAACCGAAACAATCGCTCTCTCATAAGATTCTCATGACTTCCTTGGTACTCGTAAGTTTGCCTTGACTCTCTCCAATAATTGCTCTCTGGTGTCCTTGTTTTGCGGATGGAGATCTCTCTGTAGAGGATATGGTTAATTTCGACGAGTGATGTACTTGAAGCAGAAGAAGAGGAGAACCCCAAGAGTACTAACAGCTGCTAACCATCTTCGTAATTCCTCCCTTGACCATGTTGCTGGATCTATTCTAGATTAGTGCTATAAGATCAGGTGATGATTAGATTCTACGTACCACCAGTAGGATCTTCTTCTTTTGGAAACAAATCAGTACCCCAGATGGACCATGCCGCAGCTGCTGTCACAATACCCGTGAAAGCTAAAACAGCGTTCTATATAGGTAGATGTGTTGGTGGAATTCCTTGAAATTTGATGGTGATCCAAAACTTACTTTGGAGCTTAGAGCTCTGTCTAAAGGAGTCGGCATCCTTGATGAGGGGGGTGGCGTGGTTTGAGAGTTACTGATACTTTCAAAGGGTTCTCTCTTCTTCAACACAACTATTTGACTTTTTGTATGAAGCGTAAGTTCCAGAGTCTGATTTCTGTGAGAACATTAATATAAGTAGACAATGATTCATAGAGAAGTATTTGCCTAAACTACCTAGTAAGAGACCTGTCCTCCTATTGAAAGCCATCTTCAGAACATCAGCCACAATGAACGCCACTTCTAGGTTCGAATGGGCCGTGCATCTTATCAATAGAAGAAACCCTTAGCCGAGTATGCTTACTAATCCCACACAATCAGAATTTCCACATCAACAACCTCAATATCGAGAAGTTCAGATTTCTGTCATTCCATTTCGCAATACCCGATCTTTTTACCAATTTTCGACCACTCACTCCGTCAAAATGCCTCGCGAAATCACCGACATCAAATCCGTGAGTTATGTTTCTTTAAACTGAGTTACGGGTATGGAGAAGGAAGAACGGAAATGGGAAGGAGTTTGGGGTTTGAGTCGGAATAGAGGCTAACATCGAATTAATAGTTCTTGGAGATTTGCAGACGCAAGGATGCTTCCTGTATGTATTTATCTGTGTTTGATTCCCTCGACTCACACCGAACTTTCTTGAATCCTTGAATACGTGGCTTTGGGAATTGCGCCATTAAAGAGCGGATGAAGTAGCGAAAGGCACAATCCACGAAGCTACAGAAAGCTAATTGAATATACAATAGCCGCCCGCATCAAGAAGAATGTCGGAAAGACCAGCGCTATCAAGATCAAGGTCAGATGCCACAAGTACTTGTACACCCTTGTCCTCAAGGATTTAGAGAAGGCCGAGAAGTTGAAGCAAAGTCTTCCACCTAGTATGATTTCCTCCCAATTTCACAAAATATACAATTTACTCATACAAGCTTCAGACCTCACCATCGCCGATACCCCAAAGAAGAACGCTAAGGGAAAGAGAATTGCATAAATGGATAAATATTGGGGATAGATGATGGATTCAAGCAGTGGATGAGACAATACCAACAATGATTACACGATTCATAATGAACGTGGTCTTTTCAATTGGAGTTGGCAAAAATCCAGATGTGATATCATACTTTTACTATATAAGAATATGGTAAAGTAGATCCGCGAAAATGAGATAAGCCTTCTGAATCCAAATCAAGTGCCTAATTATGGAAAAGAATGTGCATGCATTTATGTTTAAGTGATGAGAAGCGAAATTGGTGCCTGCAGCGATTATACCATACTACGGCTTTCTGTGTCTAGGCTGGGCGTTCACTCTTGAAGTCAAGGTGGAAGTGGCCAATGTGCTTGTGGATTTTATATATTCATATCTACTTCCGCCGCTAATTTATCTAATCAGAAGTGCAATTCCTGGGTCAGCACCTCAAAAATTACATGCTTCAGCAGAATTCAAGATACGCTCTCCTCGCCTCTTTCAATAGTGTCAATTTTCTTCTTGACCATGAGATAATTGGAGATTTGGTGGCTAATTGCTCGTTGTGCCAATAAATCCAACTGGGCTTAAAGGAAATGCACCCATTTCGCTGATTGAACGGTGTGGGCCTAAAGTCAGAACACTTGTGTCTTCTTTGTTCATGTCAAAGGCTAAACGTCAATCTCTTTACCAAGATATCGAGCACAATGAACCCTATATATAGAAGCTTCTCATTCTTTGAACATTCCCTAGCCTACAAAGCTTTCTTTCATCTCTCGTGACTCTTTGTTGCCTTCAATATATATCCCTCAACAATCCTATTGTCGTCTTTTTTCTCACGTATTTTCATTAATACATTTTACTTGTCAACTTTTCTTCTTTGCTAACATTTGATACTATTTATCATACTTTCGTTTTTTCACAGAATGAACATTTTGCATTGAAGACGCCGGTCGTCAACTGTTACAAGCAAAACTTTCAAGGGAACACCTATTCATAAGCCCCATCCAAATATAAATATCAGGTCAGTAAACACACATTTCCTATTCTAACCTAAGACATTGGGCGGGCCCAAGTCAAAATTTATTTATTTCAAAAATTGTAAGTGGATATCTCTCCTATTCTCAAAATGACAATCCACGAATGTCATCTCAACCCCTACGCCGCGCGACGAATACTCTGGGCAGGCGACCGCGCTCTCATTCCCCTTCAACCACTCTGCTGCACTTACTCACAGGCGGCCGAGCTCATCGCCGACAATATAACCAATTGTCTTCACGGCCCACCGGCAATCCACCCTTCGATCCCTTTCAAAGAATAAAGGATAACTGGAATGCATCCAATCTTTCGGGCTTGGCTGATATCATCAAGAGTCCCTGGTTAAAAGGTAAGAAAGAACAAGATCTCTTAGATGTCTATTTCGAGTATTTCAACAATATGGTTTTTGGAGGTGGTCTAAATGCTCTTAGGTGTACGATGAAACTCGAGGAACCCAACGCGGAAACAAAAGTCTCGAAATGTGTTGGGGACGACGGTCGATACAAGGTGTGAGAAGGATACCACGAGACATAATGTTCGGTGTCATGTTAGTGTATTTTTGCGCCATCCGGCGCCGAAAACCGAAGCGGAATCGGTGCTTCTGTTGAAGAATTATTTGGGCACCATGTTGCATGAGATGGTGCACGCGTTTTTTAGTATCTATGTATGTAAGTGCAATACTATGTGTAGGAGGAAAGCGATGGAGTTTGAGGAGAGTGGGGCGACGGGACATGGAATTCATTGGCAGAGTGCAGCGAGGAGTGTTGAGAGGTTTGTGAGGTATGGACTTAGACTTGATATTAGACTAGGTAGAGAAGAAGCCTTGGGCTTGGAGTTGATCAGGGGGATAAGGAGATTTGGTACGTAGATTTGGAGAAGATGGGGATGGATAGGGATGTTGTGGATCGGGAGATGGATTGGTATGCGCAGATATTTATAGATGATTTGGAGGAGCGGAGAAGGGTCGAGGCAGAGGAAAAGGCGAAGTCAGAAAGATTGGCAGAGAAAGATAGAAAAGAAAAGAAAGAATGGGAACGCGAAAGACCGGATAGAGAAAGGAACGAAAGGAGAGCCCTCAAAAATGTTAGGACACGAATCCACAAAAGACCTACGCTCAAAAAGTACTCGCGCCAAATGGAACGGTCTCTTCAAGCGTCTCTCAAACCCCATTCTCAAACCCCTCCCACCACCTTCACCTCCCTCGCCTCCTCCATCTCCTCCACCACCTCCTCCACCCCCCAACTTCCTCCTCACCCGCCGCACCCACTTTCCCGACCCCAACATCCCCGACCTCCGCCGCAGCATCGTCTCCGAAACCCGCTTCGCAGCATCATCCACCAAACTCTCCGCATATCCCTACATCAACCGCCACGTCAACCCCAACATGCCCACCGTCAAACCCACAAAATACAAGACCGCCCTCGACGTCCGCAAAAACACATACGCAGACCAGCAGAAGAGAAGCGCGGCTTTTGCCATGCTGAGAGAGAGACATACGTTTGAGGCGGGGACGACAAAGATGGTGGCGAGGAAGAGGGTGGGAGGGAAGAGTCGGTTGGTTGGGGCGAGTGTGGCGGATTTTGAGGGGGCGTGGAATTTGGATAGCATGGTGCGGGTGGGTTAATAAAGGGGGGGGGGGTGATGTGAAGTTGTTGAGAGTCTTTTGGCGAGGCTTCGTGTGGTATTTGATTTATAATTGTGTTAATTTTTGCAGGATGTGTTTCGTTCGCTGATGTGATTGCGATTGTGATTGTGATTGTGGTTGTGAGGCGTGGTGTGGCGTGAAGGGGACATCTTCTATATCAACCTTACTAATGTGTTGTGGATCCCAATTTCCCACTCTGTCTACGTATACGTTGTGTCTTGAAGATATATATCCCGTCAATAGAAGATGAGCATAGGAACCTTAAGTATAACGTTGCGCTCACACATTAAAGAGGAGTATGGTCTCATCTTCGGATTAAATATTACGTCGCATGTACTCTATACAAGAGTGGTGCTTTCTTACCTTGAGAACGAAGGGAACCACAAAGTAAACTCCCCTAGGACCGAACATCGCGAACGCAAAAAGCATGGCAAGGGCTATGTATGGCGCACAGGTTCTCGAAGAGAATCTCACATCGTACGGTCACCTTGAACCCAATTTCGAAAGTTCTAGCTATGAAGAAAATGAGTTAAATCCCAATCATCATTCCATTTCCGGCCAAAGCTACCTATCTATCTACTTCTATCCATAGCAAGGACACCAAACAGAAATCTGGCAAACGTGTTTATTATATACAACATCCTATCCCCACCCGCATCCCAAAACCTAGATCCCAAATCCAATTTCCTATACATCGAATTAATATGCGACACGTGGTATACGATGGATCATATATCGATCCCCGCTCTGCCCCCCTCCATCGATCATTAACTTTTAGCATATACAATAATCTATCAGATCAGATCATATCATATCATAACCAAACCCATCCACCAATTCCCGTTGAAAAAGAGCCCACCCGAGAGAATCTTCCCAACGCCCTCTGAACACAACCGATGATATGATGCCCATCTCGAATAAACAGAACAAATCCTTTCGCCGCGCTGAAATCAATGTCATAATCCCATGTAGGAGATCATGAAAGAACAAAAATAGAATGGCGAATATAGCGACCAGACCAAGCCAGACAATGCAAGTAAGTCAAAAGGTATCGTGGACCAGCACGACGCCCCTTTATATGAAGCCAAATTGAAAGTCATTATCGAAATCCCTCATCAACCTCAACGTATTGAACAACATCATTAGCACACACCGAGACCCTTTCCGGTCCCGGCCCAGGACTCTGTCCACAGCCCGCGTGAGGATGATGACCATGATGGTATAACTCTCCGTATGGCCTCTCCATATTCCTCTCTCTTTCCCTCACCCTGAAATCCTCCCTTTCCCTCCAATGCCCAATCTCCGGCCCCCATCTCTGCACTGGAGGCGGCGATCTGTCGACCCTAAAAAATTCCAAATTCGCCCTCATACTGCACAACCTTAGCCAATCCCTCCCAATCCACCTCTCAACCCAGGCATCAATAACCCCCACAACGCGATGGAAACCATCCGTGTGACCTCCCATTTCCTTAGCCCCGAATCCACATTTGACAAAGAGATAACAATGAACCAATTCATGTAACAAGGCACTTAACAAAAGTCTCCGATCATATTTTGGATCTCGAAGAATAGGTTCCGATAAAACAATCAGAGTTTCAAAGCCACCGAATGAAGCTAGACGTAGAGCAGTGGTACCGATGAGTTCAGATGAGTAGCGAGATTGAGAAGGCGAGGACCAGGAAAGGCGAACGCGGTTGCGGAGGGAATGATGGAAGAAGATTGTATCGATGAGATAGATGATGCGGTCTATAGCACGATCTGAGAGATAGGCTCCGAGGAGAAGATTTCGGAGTTCGACTTCGAGGTGGAGATGAGCTGGTGGAGGATCGTAGCTGAATTGATATTCAATGAGCTTGGCAGCTTGGTCGTCGCTCAAGATTCTATTGTCATGGATAGTGGGAGGAGGTATAGAAATACCGTGATCGGGAACGATGGAGTCGCCGGAGAGAGTTCGTTCCATGACCGGAGCGGCGTGGGCATCAAGAGGTGGCGTGGGGGAGGAAACATATGGGAGGGGTGTTTTCATCGGGGTAAGTAATCGTTGATGGTATTGCAATATTTGCCGTGTGGGAGGCCGAAATTGTGCAGCACTCGGACCGGGACGTTCACGCTGTAGATGAGGATCTCTTTGAAGTTTTGCCTTTACTTTTTCATAGCGGTGCCGGGAATGCGACCTTTTACCATCCGTACTTGCGCTTCTCCTGATAGAAGCAGCGGCCATGAAGAATAAAGGGAAAAGGACGGACGGAATACAGAATTTGCGACCTTAGGAAGAAGTGGAAAGTAAGCCGGTGTATATTATCTTCGGACAAAGCTCACACTACTATGAGAAGCTGCATATGCCACACGGCGTATGCACAGTGAGGCTTACTCGGGTTAATATTGAATTAGCCCCGTCACCGCTTTCAAGATGCAGAGCTCTCGAAGTACATGAGAAAAATAGAATGGCACTAGGAATTTTGCTTTTTCGTGGGGTTTATGATCCCAGAAACAATAAATAGCATGAGGCTGAGAGAAAATCCTTTTGTAATTACAATATCTTGGACTTTGCTTGACAATGTTGACATATACCTCTCTATTGATAGATAAGTGGGAGGAAACGTCAGATGCGGAGAACTTTTGAGAATGATACCAACAACCATAATCCTTTCAACATTTAATGATTCTTTCACTTGCGAATCGTTGATCGTTGATGGACGGATTATGCGGAAATTTCCAAGGTTGTAAATTTAGTTAGGGTGATCTAGGTGTCTAGGTGTCTAGGTGTGTGCGTGTGTTGTGTGTGCAGTGACAGCGGGCGATCCGAAACCCCCCAAGTAGAGCAGTTCAGAAGTTACACACCGCCTCGCCTCATGTGGGAGATTTGGAAATTCCCAATTGCAAAGGAAGGGAAAATAAAAGAAAGCAAAAAGAATACGTCTCGTACAGTCAATGGATAGATAAATGGATGGACGGATGGAGGGATGACTGGATAGATGACTGGATAGATGACTGGATAGATGACAAGATAGATGACTGGTTGGATGGATGGATTAGCAAGAACAAGTCATAAAACAAATGTACTCTACTGTACGAAATAACCGTCATAACACGTTTAGCCCTCTTAGCCTTCTTAGCCCTCTTAGCCCATTTAGACCTTTTAGACCTTTTAGACCTTTTAGACCTTTTGATCTACGTATATCTGATCTAATAAATAATATTGGTCTATTGGTCTAATAACGAGGTTACTTACCGTACGGATTGTATATACAGGATCTCGTAAAAAGTATCAATGTAATTTCAACTAGTATCAAATTAACAAAGAAAATCTTATGTTAATAACCTGACTACCTAGGTACCTACTATGCTCGTATACTCGTATACTCGAGGAGTAGTAACTAATAAGTATACCTACTTAGATACGGTACCTAGGTACTCAATTACTACTTCCTGACCTTACCTGTACTTGAACATGCTCCGTCCATAATCCGTCAATCCGCCAATCCGCCAATCCGTCAATCCTTCCATACACCCCATGCTGTACCGTACCGTACTTCTTAATTAGATGTTAATTCAACTAAACTTGGAACATCCTTTTCCTAACGCTAATGTAACTTTAATCTGATCTTCTTGCTGGATTGTTCGCCTCGTTTAAAGTGATAGGTCTAAAATCAATCTGACACTTTTCCGACCAAACTTTTACAAAACCATATACATATGCGAGGTATGCTAGACCAGGAAATTTCATTTTTATTGCCACCTCCACCATCCCATTCCAGATCAACCTGAGATGATAATCGTGGACAATCAAGTATCAAGTCGTACCGCCCTACAAAAAGGATATGTAAGTACGAGGGGAAGCTAGTCACAACAGGCCCAATAAGTTTATGTATACTCTCAGTACGACCGCATATCCGAGTAACAAGGCTACCATTCATCATTCATACCATTCAAAAATGACCCGAAAAAAATATGCGATACATAATCTTCATCCCAAAATGTTTCAACTGGTCCAGAGTCTTCCAAAGCTTTTTATACAAGGTAAATGCTTGATTTGGAGTTGTTGTCCTCTGTATTTTGCAAGGAAACATTCCAATAATTCCATAAAAACTTACTTGGCGGGTAGACAACCCCAGCCGGTGACTCCATACTACTCTAGAACTATGAACTTCATCTCACCGTTTTGAGCTGCAGATTGAGTTCCGTTGAACAAGGTCCCGTGAAATCGCACAGCCTTATTCTCCGATCGGCATACGAATACAGTCAATCTTTTACCTTTTTAGTAGTTAAAGCCTTTTGAGAAAGCTGTGGTCAACATCTCACAAAAATATGGTCCTGGGAACTTGTCCCGGTATCACAGGGTGCATCGCGGATTCCCTGTTGTGCTGGCAGATATCGCCTGACCATATCAAATGGCCGAAAAATCCAGGATAATCCGTACGTACAGTGCTCATTTAGTTGCTGTGCAGCGAGAATATACGGACCATTGACTCCCCCACTACGTCTCGAATTTCCAGCTTGATGGTGAGAATTCTTGATAAAATATTTAAGAAGAGAGTAACCCGCTGGAGATGTCACACAAATCCTAAACCTAGGCCCCTCACGTACCTGACCTCATTTGCCTGCAACTCCAGTGCTCTTCTCATAGTTTCTGCATGGGTACGTTCTTCTTGTTCCAGAAGAGCCTCCTCCGTAGTTTTGGGCGTTTCTTCAAAAGAATCGGCTGTGAAGCCAGGTTTGCTAGAGAAGTTTAAAAGCCCCAACTTCTCTCCGGTCCATAAAACAAGCCCATTCTCGTTAACGGGCCGTTCATCGAGCCCAGATTCAGTGGGCTGGATCTTGATTGCGATATCCCCAGATCCCGAATCCATGTAAGAATCGCCCAATGCACCAAATATACCCTTGGAGCTGCATCAGAGCCATGGGCGATATTCCATCTTCGGGTCTCGGTGAAACCGTCCCTTTCGAACCACTTTATATTGCCCCCACCATCAGAGACAACAATGCGGGTACCGTGATTGGCAACAGATAGGAGTTTCGAGCTTGAAGATGTCTGGCGATTCTTCATGGTAGAGTCTTGCAACCGCCCTGCGGTGAACTGGGAGGGTATATTGGAAAGATTGGGGTCAGGGGCTAGACCATACATCTCCAGCGAGCCTTTGGTATTGTACTCACCGCAAGCAATCAAGGTTTTCCCGGGCCTAGTCTTTGCTTGCCATACTTGCTCGATAGAAAGTTCACCCCGACGGGCGAGGTCCTTATCCATCGATGCAAAAGGGTAGGGGAGAGTAGCAATCTGAGATAGTCGTGCACCAGAATGAATTGTTCCTCGAAGCTTAGGAAAATTTCTACGGTCATAATTGAGTATACTAGGGAACCGCCCAGCGACGTATATATCCCCATTACCATTCCATTCATCCTCTGAACTGGGTAGGTGCACAATACTGAGAGGGCCCGGCTGATACAAGTGGGCATACTCGGAGCTTGGCTCTGGATTTAACAAGCTTTTAAAACCAAATGGTTTGTTTGCCCGGGCAGATGATACGCTGAACGAATCAAGTTGCTCGGCATGGTTGAGCGATCCAACGTTTGTTCTTTGGCGAGAATCATGAAGATATAGAGATAAGTTGGTTCCTACTGTGAGAGGTACCGGGTGTTTTGCCTCGGAAAGGGCGGTGATAGAAAACGGATATCTTTCATGGTTTACTGTCTGTAGGGTCTCTAAATCAACTTCAACAAGGCCTGTATAATCGTCAGTTGCTATTGGAAGCAGAGCAATGATCCGGATGTTTTAAGGAATATCAAGGTTGATAAAAAGCCGTACTGCCCACAGGAAAGAAAACCTCAGATTATCATGATATTTGAGGGGAGAGAAACCACATACCACTTTGCACAGCAACGTAGGCTCTCTTAAGAGTACTGTCAACACTGATACATTCTGTGACACCAGTACTTATCATCTTCGAACGCAATTTTCGATCCTGCGGGGTCTCATCAACGGATAAGACCCCGGATTTGCTTCTCGCAATGATGCTACCTTTTCCAGTCGCATTTGCACTGATATCCCAGAGACAAATAGAACCGTCATCAAGCGGCCTATATCGAATTCAGTACGGTTTTTGTCCTAAGGTGAATATATCAGAAGAGCAACCAGAAATACTTACGCAACCACCATTTTGGCACCCGTTTCACCTCTCGGCGTGTATAAAGCCATCCCTCGTACCTCCAGATGTTCATAACTTGGACTTTCGCGATTCCTCGGTTGCTGAAGCCAGCTTGTAGATATAGGCGCATTTCTTACGATATACTCGTCATACCACTTAACATTTTCAGTGGGATAACTCGGATCCCAATTAGCCAATATTCTAATCCTCTCATTTAATTTAGCTATGGGGTCTCGAGCTTTGTGCAGTCTCGAATCGCCAGTTCCATTATTTGTAGCAAGAGCTATGGCCAAATCGCGCATTCCCGAATCGTCTTCAGATTCAGTAGATATCAATTCTTGACGTCTGCGAAGTTTGTCGAGGAATGAGGAATGGGTAAAACATTGTTCACGCCATAGTGTATCATCACGAGCAAGTTCCAAGTATCGTTTAGAAACAAACTGAAGCTTAACGATATCCGAAGGCTCTAGATCTATGAAAGCAGTAATGTTAGCATTTGATGATTATAAAAAGGATTTGGGAGTATCTTGACATGAAGTAATATTTAAAATGATCTCTGAAGGAAGTTCATCCATATTGGCCATTTTTACATGTAGGAAAAGTATCAAATAGAATATATAAAAGAGAGTTCAGTTATCATTAGTTGATGGTTGAAAAGTTGATTGACATTCGAGATCGTTCCCAGGTATCCAACCTTGAGCTTCTAGTCCCAGCCGATAAGCCCAATTGTCCATGACTCGGTAAAAGGGTCTGTGCATAGACCCCTCTCGTGAGTCTCGTCCTTGTCTCTCAACCCCGCGGTGCGCCAAACACGGGAGTATACGAGACGGGCAGCTCAGGTGAGATAGTATAATGGTGTAATAATCTTTTCTGAGATATGATTGATGAGAAAGGAAAGGTACTTGGTAATGAGCGTTGAAAAAATGCTCAAATATATGAATAGAAATTTTCACGAATGCTTTGGTTCAATGATCTCTTTCTATGGAATAATTATTGATTGTCCGTAAAGAGCTCAAAGAGAAAGATCTCCAGGGAAAACAAGAGCTCATTAGAAATTGTATATAAAACATTTACAAAGTTACCGGGAGATACTTTCTCGGTGTGTTAGAGTCAATCCTTGAAAATTTCATCTCAGCCATTAGAACTCAAGTACAAAGGGATACAATATCATCCATCCTATTAAAAAAATGAGTGAGGAGAGTGAGATGAGTGAGGAGAGAGAATAGAGGAAGAGGTATTAAGATTAATTAAAGATATGTACGAAGGATCTATCTACGTAAAGTCATCGCTTCAAATGGGATAATAGTACTTGTTCTGCCTACTATCCAGGTCTTTCATATCCTACCAGTCAAAACCCAGTCATTCAATACCCCTATCCAACCCATCCATTCCATTCCAAATATCATATCTCGTTGAGTTAGTTCATCTCATCCCATTTCCTATCCAACCGTCCCAGCCATCCCAGCCATCCCATACTCCAAATCCATTGATTGTTTACGCATCTTCAACGGAAGGTATATAGACCCCCTCTTTACACGCCACTACCACTCTCTTGAAAAATCGTCTCCACTCCAATGGATCCCCTTTAACTTTTACAAACCTCACTTCCACCAACTCTGTCTCCTCCGTCTCATAAGTATCCAGCACAATTTCCCCACTCATGCCACATCTTCTACTATCCATTGCTCGTACCTTGACCCATGCTGCATGCAATTGACTGCTCTGCAGTTGAGCCAAGGGGGGTACTGGTATGTTCATGGCATGCAAGGATTCGGAGAGAAGTGTTAACAATTGAGGAACTGCGAGATGTGAGAAAAATCTCGTAAGCGAGTAATTAGGGAGAATATCTTGGAATTGGCGAGCATGTTGCGTAAGTCGCAGGGAGACGGTGGGATTGGAGGAGAATTGAGACATGGATGGTTCGTCGGCGAGTGTTGTATCTCCATGATCAGATGTAACTGGCGATGGAAGTTGGACATTACATGTGATGGTCTCAGTAGGCTGGGATGTAGGTAACACACGAGGTGGCCGTTCCCAGTCAAACTGCATATCCATGACCGGATTTTCCGGTTGCGTGAATGAGAAGTTGCGACTCTCAAGCTGCATTGCATCTTGGCTGAGTTGTGATGCGCTAGGTTTTTGCTCGAAGTCGATACGGAGATTCGCCAACATCTGAGTAGCAAGACCCAATGGGTCATTCATTTTGCCATCTTTGGTGAGAAGTGGGTTCTTCCGCGTATACCATGGATGGCGCTTGATCTGTTCAAAAGTGAAGCGTTTGGGGACATCCACATTCATCATACCGCGTAATAATGATAAAACCGAAGCCGGCAATTTTTTCCATAGCTCATCTGAACTTCGGCCGTTGGATTTTATATATTCACCAAATTCCCAACTTTCGGCAGTAGGTTGATCCCAAGGTGTATTCCCCACCAAGAGCACAAATAATACGACCCCGCACGACCAAATATCCACCATGTTTGCAGCATATCCTGCCCCTTCGTCTTCGTTTGAGTACTCCTAGAGCAAGAGATCACTTCCGGAGCAATATATGGTGGACTACCACACATAGTCGTACTAAGCTTCCTCGCTCCATTGTATTCAAACAACGTTGCCAGCCCAAAATCCGCAATCTTCAAATCTCCACTGGCTGATAGTAATATATTCTCAGGTTTGATATCTCGATGTCCAACTCCCTTCCTATGCATATAGCTCACCCCACTAACCAATTGTGTGAAGTAGAAATGTGCAATGTCTTCCTTGATCCCAACGTCTGCTTCAATCTTGTCGAATAAGTCCCCTCCTTCTGCATACTCCATAGCTATCCATTTCCATACAGCATCCTCACCGGTTGCAAACCACTCTATGATATTTGGGTGTTTGCCAATGTGCGAGTGTAATGACACCTCCATGGCAATTTGCTTTGAGGAAATCCGGCCATGTTTGACAGCATAAGCTTTGTGTATAAATTTGACTGCAAAAACCGGAGTAGAATCGACTGGGGGGATAGCTTTCTTGATCCTATAGTAGGAAATGATTATTAGTATGCGCATGAATATCAATCTCGTGTATAGCAAAGGGATAAGCTGGGAACCTTTCCAACTTACGACGCATAAGCACCTCTACCTATTGTTTTGGAAATGATTCGAAAAGGTAGGTCGCGGGGGAGCGGGTCCAATTGTGACAATTGCATTGCCATGACTTTATGTGCTGGAAACGAAGTATAATGCTATACTGTACTTGTAATGTGTTGTACTGAGGAATAAAGCAAAGAATGAACGAACGAACACGGAATTTGTTGAAGAACCCCCACAATAGTATAGATAGGTAGGTAGGTAGGTAGGTATGTATAGAAAGATGGAATGCGACGTGGATGAGACTGGAAGGTGAATGAATAAATGAATCAATTTGAAGTATTCGAATATTCATCCAATGAAGTTTGCAATGCGATTACTAGATGATTCAAGATGTAATTGAAGCCTTTTTATAGATATCCATGGAGATAGAGAGATAGAGAGATAGAGAGATAGAGAGATAGATATATGTATATATATCTCTATCTCTATCTATCTATCTATTATATATATTGTATATATTATTTATCAAAAATCAAGGAACAAGGAACAAGGAACAAGCAATGAATCATTAATTAATTCCCTATTTAGATAGTAGGTAGATAGGTAGCTGGAGATAGATACATAAATAAGTCGCGTTCATGTTTCGACTTTTGATAGGTGATGAACCTCAAGTCGCGTATCGCGAAAAGTGATGACTACCTACTACCTAGTAGGTGCTTACTACTTACTGTTACAGACTGGCACCAACCAACTGACTTCTTGTTTGTACCCGCTTGCGTTTCTATGGCTACCTACGATGTACCTGCCTAGTATCTATTACCCACGATCCACGACTAGCCCTGTCCTAAGCCGAAATAAACAAATCCCAAAACTCCAATCAATCTTCAACCACGACCTCCAGCTACTCACCTGCACTTATTACTACTTATTACTTATTACTCTTCGAAGCTTTCTACATAAATTCACTTCTTCAATATCTCACAACTGTACATTCACCCAACACGATCAATCAATTTCGACTCACTTCAATTTCTCCAAAGAAAAGAATCAAAGGACTCGAAAAAAAGATAATCCTTCTTTGTTTCCATCTTCCAGAACACTCTTGGCATCTTCTGCACAATCGCCTTCAGAATTTTTATTAACATTCCTCATTGACTAAACCGTCTCTGTCCGTTTCTGTCGACCATTCACACTGGTGCCCATCGACTTCATAGTTATTGGGTTACTTAATCAGGCTTTCCTACTTTCTATTCTTTGATAGAACTTCATCATGAACTACGCTATGGAGGATACTCAGAATTCTGCTCCTGGAGATGTTCCTCCCGCTCAAGCTGCCAAACTTGCTCCTCGCAAAGGTCCCGATGCTCAGAGCACTACAAAACGGTCAGGACACTCCTACTACACATCTCTCACCCCCTCCCAAAGTACAACTCATTGCAAAGATCTCCAATACTAACCCAATTTGAAACCCACAGTCTCCAAACAGAATTAATGCAATTAATGACCTCTGCTGCCCCCGGCATCTCTGCATTTCCCTCTGCAGATGGCAATCTTCTTTCCTGGACTGCCACTATCGACGGTCCAGATGATACTCCATATGCCTCCAAGCAATTCAAATTATCCTTTGCGTTCCCATCCAACTATCCCTATGCACCACCAACCGTGCTCTTCAAGACGCCTATCTATCACCCTAATGTCGATTTCTCTGGTCGTATTTGCTTGATATCTTGAAGGATAAGTGGACTGCTGCTTACAACATCCAAACCGTCTTATTGAGTTTACAGAGTCTTTTGGGAGAGCCAAACAAGTAAGTTGATTCCTGGTAGCATGGGTGATTGAGCATCTAAATCGGTACTAATATCAACCAATAGCGCGTCACCATTGAACGGAGAGGCTGCTGAATTATGGGACAAAAACCCCGAGGAGTTCCAAAAGAAGGTCAATGGTCGTCACCAGGATATTGATGATGAATGAGTTTCTGGTAAAGGGAGAGTGTGAACATTGTCATTCAGATACCCGGCGTCAATATATTTATGAATTGGAGATTGTGCATAATGGGTATAGACAGCTGTCTATGCTTCAACTTGAGAAGCAATGGGTTATTGCGCATTATCAGGATAGTATAGGAGCGCGTAGTCTTATTAAGACTCTGGAGGCTATATCCTTATTTTGGTTCTTCAATCAATATCAACGAATTGTTAAATATGATTGAAGTCTACTTGGACGTGCACACCCGAACCTATTTAATGTAAATTAGTTTGAAGTGACGTATTTTTTGTAGGCATCCTTTAATGGTGCTCATACTCAATGCACAAATAACTGAATACAAGCTCACCCCTTGTTTCATTAGCTTAGCGATTTGGATTTTACACACGCATTGCATTGTGGAAGTTTCCCATATTAGTTGCCAGTGCTCGAGATCGCGAATGAATGTAATCGCTACGGGAAAAACTTTACGCATGGCGAAAAAGACAAGCAGAACAATGAGATATTCAAATGATTAAGCAAGAAAGCCTGGCAATATGATATCAAGATTTGAAAATTCCTATGCTCGATTAAAATGTAGGAACTGCGAGGCGTGCAGAAATTATGTCGAAAGGTGTCTGATGCATCACTTGTTTGCATGATTCGATGGTCCAAAAACAGCCTCACGGCATTCCCATTACACATTTGCGCTGCCTGGGGAAACGTTACTTCCCAACTCCTTGAAAAAGACCTCGCTTGCCTTTTCCAACCTCATAGCACAGACCAAATCACAAGTGCATGAAAATATTTCCCACAGCAACTGGATGCATTTAGGTATCGAAAGTTAGACCTTTTCATTTTCCGCTACCTTAGCAAGCAGAAATGCAGCAACTCCAGAAGTACCCCCATGCCATAGTAGATTTTTATCATTTATGCATCCTCGACAACAACAGTGTGGAGGCCCTTTGGGTTCTGGACATTGACAGCCTGGACGTAACTGTACAACTTCTCCTTGGCACCCTCCTCGTCGTTACGCTTTCTCGAGATTCGTACGCGGAGTCTGAATGGAACACCCTTGATACCAGCTTCCCAAACTTTCTTGTTCAATTGGGGGTCGAGACGAACATCGGAGGTACCCTATAAATTAAAGAAATACCAACATCAGTATTGATCCTCTTGTTATATACTTCCTGTCAGCCTTTCTAGATAGGTATCCATACCATTGACAAAGTAGCGAATGCCTTGATCTCCTTGATGGCCTTTGGGGCACGCTTCTTGAAAGAGACACCATGTAACTATAAATGAAACAATCAGTCCTTCTTCTTCGAATCCTTATTTTTCGTAATTTCGACATACTCTCTTGTGCAAGTGGATGGTGTACTCGCGCGCAACGACATCAGCGATGGCGGATCTTTGGGTCTTGCCGGCGGGCTTCTTGGTGGACGTCGACATTTCTAATTTATTTGTTAGAATCGAGGGATTTCGATTTTGATCTTCGATTGATTCGGCAAGGACTTATATCAACGTACTGGAGGATTTGTCGCGATTTGTCGTGATAAGTTGTCTTGTCTGAGCTTCAATAACTGAACCTACAGAATTTCCAAATTGTTGTGTGGAAGGCGCTAGTTAGCCGAAAATTTCGAAATCAGATATTTATGCCTTAACTCACGATTAGGTAATAAGGCAACAGTCGCGCCTGCCCCAGCGCATATTCGATAGTAACATCACTAGTGAAATATACTGCAGGTAATAATCGGCAGATTGGAAGTGACGCCGATAACCCTTTACTCAATGTTATCACTTCAGTTTTAATCCTGGAATGTCATACATTTCAATCTGCTACTCTGGAGTTAACGTTTCAACAAGTCTTATTCACTTTCTTTTAGTTTGCCCGACCTTTCAACACTCTTTTCTGGTCTTTCTTTCTCATTAACCTCTACCATAACAAACTTTACAACAATCTGCGACGACGATCCAACCACTAAGAACTCCTTGGAGCATCAAGATCAATAATTCGAGCAATCCCTTTTGTTAATTTACAATTTCCTTACTTTTCAAGCGGCTCAAATCTTGTCCTCTTGCCATCAACATGTCGTCCTCTCCTCAGCCCGATCTAAATCGAAATAGGCTTCCTACGTTGTTTGAGGTGCTCAGCAGAAGAACTCTACCCCCAGTCGATTTGTTCTCCTTCTATATTTATATGAGGATCAACAGCGCTCCGTGGACTATCTTGATTTCTGGTTTTTCCCCTTGCATTTCAATGCCGAACATAATCACTAACTGGAGGATAGGCTTGATGTTGCTCAACATATGTCATTATGTCGACATTATGTGCGAGAGTTGCGAAGATCTGTAATGATTGGTACGCCTAAAGGAGAAGATGCGCAATCAAAAAGATCATCTGCTGCCCTAGAGAACCTCGGCGAAATGAATCAGCCAGCAGCTGGCCCATCAATGTTTAACACAGAAAAAAAGAAGAATCAAGACGCTCAAATGTCGGCCTTTCTCAGAGAACAATCTGATACTGGAGAAGTCTTGGCTCCACACGGCCACTCTCCTTCTCATAGTCTTGGCTCTAATGTATCTGGTAACAATCTTGGAGCGGATTCCAATGAAAGGATAAGACCAAGCATTGTGAGCAGTCCAATGGAATTGACGTCAGATTCAAACTCCCCACCGCATACTGTAGCAAGAGGCGATATTCGAGCTTCAGCTGAGAAGATTCTCTACACTTTCCTTCTTCCAGGAGCCGAGCGAGAAATTATTCTTCCACATGCGATCACCCAGGACATTACTATCTCTATCGAAGAAAGAGACGTGACGATCCAGAAGTATTTGACGCAGCTAAAGACTATGTCTTTCAAGCGATGGAGCGTGATGCTTTCCCTGGCTTTTTAAGAATGAAGGCTTTGGGCAACTTGGTTCCTCCTTCGATGTTGTTCAGATTGATTGTCGGTCTACTTTCAATGTTTGCTGGATTCTGGGCTGGATTCATTCTAATCTTCCTTAACTATCCCCACCATACTCGTGTTTGGGTATGTATTTTACTGATCTATCTTGACATTTATTCTTTCCATACTAACATACTCCTAGCTCATCCTTCCCTTCACACTCGTACCTATGCACTGTGTACTCATCAGTATGCTCTTGATCCCATTCTTGCTCTGGCCGGCTATAGCGAATATACATTCATGTCCTTTTCCAAGATCAGAGAACCCTTTGTTCGAAGGCTTCTCAATAAACGTGCCCTTGTAGTCCTCATGGTCACAGCCATTACCGATGCATGTTTGGTCTTATTGTTTGCCCTTGTGCCTGGAAAAAGACTGTAAATATGAAGGTGGATAGATGAAGGCTAAACAAAAACCAAAGCAATTGCAAAAAGAATACAAAAACGCATCATGGCTTTAGAACTGATGAAGGGAATGGGGATTTGGGACTTGTGTTTATACGAGTAAGGTGTTTTTGGGACAATTCTCTTTCGTATAAAGTGATTTGGGATTTTGTACACAGGGTTGGGTGGCAGGAAGATATCACAGTTTGATTTGATGGCGTTGAGTTAACTGATCTTATCTTTTTGGAGGAAAATTTTTTTCTTATTTACTTTCTCTTGAAGGACTGGATGTCTTTCTACCGACAGAAAGGAGGACTGAAGGTCCTTTTGATGACCTGTTTTCTTTCATTTTCCTTTACTTACCTGTTTGTATGAATGGAAGCTAATAGCTTGCTACTTTTATATTCCCTTCCTTCATGCAATCAATGTAAGACTATCTTCGTAAAAGAACTTGGCGAGCCTTTCAAGATCTTTATATAAAATCTATGCATTGCTTTCCCCTTTTCATAACCGATACTGTTGGTTCCTGTTGCCAATCCCCAGAAGAGAAGTTAAGAGGTGTCTTCTCTCACCCCAGCACGGGACATAACCCCCTTTCTGATGCAATCATAACCTTTTGTTCATCTTAGTCCTCGAGCGCTGTAGATGGGCCAAGGTTTGTTGGGCCATAGAATTGGTCAGTGAAAAGTCCTGCTGGTCACAGTTACTAAAGTGTGACAGCAAAACAACTCACTTCCCAAATCCTAACCCTCCAAACCCTCTCTTCTTCGCACTCCGCGTATCCTTCGTCTGCTGACCACCCGCCGAATCCACATCATTCATTTCCTCATCACTCGCCGGATCCTCCAATGCCGCATTACGTTTTTCCAGACGATCTCGTCATTCTGCCTGCAAAGCTGTGTAAATCACCCATGATGCCTGTCGCACCCGTATTAGATTCGACGGGGGGTGTAATTTCGACGAGGGATTCAACGTGAGCGTTCCAATCTTGTTCGTCACGGTGACGGCGTTGAGCATCGGCTTTGATAGAGGCGATTTGCGATTCAAGTGAGGAGAGGGTAGTTGCACAGCGGTAAGACCAAGCAGAGAGCGTGGAGAGCATAGAAGGGATTGTAGAAGGGGGGAGATCACGGAGAGAGGAGACGGAGGAGACTAGTACGGTCTGGTTGTAGGGGTCTAAGGTGCAGGTTACGAGGCCCGCATATGTAGCACTGATGACCAAATCTTCGAGATCGCGAGTGGTAGAGAGGGAGAGGGCAGATTGAAGTTTAGGATAGGTCAAGTCGGAAGGATTTTGGCGAGAGTGAGGAAGGATAGTTGGCGGAGTTTGAGAGTTTGGGCTGGAGAGAGGGTGGGGAGAGAGGGGTTGCTAGTGTAGTCGATGTAAGTGCCATAGCTGAAGATTTCAAGAAGGGTGAGATATGCTGCTTGCTCGGGGGTGCCAGTGGACAGTGCTTGGATTTGGGGAGTGAGAAGAAGCTCGGTGAATATGTAAGTTCCCGGTGCTGCGGTCGCACGAGTGATGAGGTCGATGACAGCGCGGGGTGAGGTTGCGGATTTTGTAAGAGCTAGGAACGGCTATTTGACGTTAGTATATTGATGTAAACTTGGAGGTAGTTTAGTAAATATCAGAAAGTACCTCCAAAGCATTCAGAGCCTTAATTTGCTCCATCCTGCAAGTAATGAAATAGTTTTGATGAACTAATAGCTTATTGAAGAGTTTCAAACGCTTCAGATTTAACAAACAGCTAGACCTCAATGTTGGCTATAAACAAGTAATAATAACTCCAAGGATCGGGATCAAACTACTTTATTTTGATGGTTGTGAGAAATCTTGCCCACAGATCATATGTCAAATATTGTTTGTTTATTAGTTGGGAAATGATGAAGATGTATCAGTGGTTGCTATCTAATCGGGACCATCCGAGCTTGTGGAGCTACCTAGTATGGTATGGTTTGGGTGATTAGGTAAGCGTCATAATCTGATAGGTTCTCCGATCCGCCCGCCTTATTGATGGGATGGATAATGATGACTCGGTACCAGACGACAACAAATGTTAATTAATGGCCAAGGACAAACTTCCAGCAAGATCAATGAGATGCATTACATATTTTAGAAGTCCGGACTCTCAATTGATACCAAGCTTCACTTGTAATGCCCTTCAATACCGACTTATTGATGAAGGTTTGTATATGCATATGGAAAGTAGGTAAGAATGAATAGTCCTCTTCTGGAGCTCAAGTTTTTCATACAATGCAATAAATCGAATTCGGTCAAAAGGGTGAGGGCATCTAGGTGTAGTTTGATAGACTTTTGATCAAGAAGTATCATTTTTCGTTTTCTACCATGGGTGATGATACTTAAGAAGTGGTAGCATGTGAGTTTGAATTGAGTGAAGACAGGAACAACTTGGTGGAAGTTCTGGCAAGATAGCGATGATGTAGTCGTGAATCATCATCGTAAGCGTCCAGAAGAACTTGGAAGGCTTATTATATACCTGGTAGCTAGGTAGTTGTTGATGTAACTGGTGAAGAAAGGACTTCAAATAGGTAATGGAGGTTGAAGGAGGTTGAAGGAGGTTGAAGGAGGTTGAAGGAGGTTGAAGGTTCCTTCCTCTCCTCTCCTCTCCTCTCATTACCATACCTACCTAGTAGGTATCTCTAGATGGCAGGTATGATGTTGGTTCTTAGTATCACCTAGTTGGGATATCTCTAGCTACCTACCTACCTATCTACCTACCTACCTATCGACTTACCTACCTATCTACTTACCTACCTATCTACTCACCTACCTATCTACCTAGGTATTTTGAGATTACTCTTGCTTGATAGCTAGGAAACTTCTAGATAGCTAATCCCTCACCTGATGAAACTATTCTCCTCCAACCTCTCATTTGTATCTGCTTATATCTATCTTCTGTAACTGCCTTCTCTTCTCTTCATCCACTATTTCTACCGGTATTAGCCGGAGGTAGCAAGTGACCAACCAAAGCAAAAGACATCAGGGAGGAAACAGAATACATGAGGTCAGAGGGTGTCATAGTGAAGTCAAGTGAGTGAGTGAGTGAGTGAGTGATTTGGAGTGAAGCTTGTTGAAACTGAAAGTCTTTCTTTCTTCGATGCATTGGGCAGAAAAAAAGACCATGATTTGTTTATGCAGGTAGACCGATCGCTTAAGCAGCAATATCTAAAATATAAACATCAACATCAACATGAACATCAACATCAACATCAACATCAAATGAATAAACCAACATAACGCCATTCGACCAAGCTTTTGAGGGGCAAGACTTGACTTACCTGCAACAACCAACTTTATTCAATCTTTTATTGCAAGTCACTCATCTCTTATTCACGTACAAGCTTGACTGTTACTTCACTCTTTTCCTCAAATACTTGACTCGACTGGAAATACACAATATTCTACTTTGTCAACACTACACGCGATTTCGAAAAATACAATCAACCTTACAACGCGGTATATCCCTATTAAATATCGACGATCATGGCCTACTCCTCTTATTAGTCCAATATCTCTTGAAGAAGTCAAGAATTGCTTTCCTACTTTACTCTTCAAAATTGTATTCTCCATTCATTCCATCGTACATTCATGTACCATCGCCACGCGAAATAATCTCACAATAAATCACTGAATTTTTTGTCTAATTGATATCTATTGATTCACAGTCACTTTTCACATGATGTCTCCTGTGGTTGGTTTTACAGACCTGCCAAATTCCAGAAAGCCATCCAAGGGTCCATATCGCCAACAACCAGACTCGTCCGACGATCCCAAATCCAGATCAACCTCTCAAGAAGTCGAGCACCCCTCCTCATCCAGCAAGCCAACGCCAGTTAGAGCAGTTTTTCATGATCTGCATACGGCTCACTCTTCAATTACATCTGGAAACAAGAGAACTCTGAGCGGGCGACGTGCAATTTCCCATAATCTCTTCGAGCCTCCCGAAAGATCTGATTCAATTCCGCTTCAGAAGATAGAGAGAAAGCGTGGTGCCACCGTCGAGTCATTTCTTCAGAACATCCCACTTCCTCCACCTCCTGCCGCCTTATTCCAAGGTCTCTATGGATCTGATAACGAGAATTCCACTCCGTTCCCCGCTCAAGATCGCAACGTCTCCCATTAATCGTTAAGGGCGAGCCTGGCTCTCTACTTGCCAATGTTAAAACAGCCCTTACATCTATATCATCACCAATCACACCAGATACTAAAGATGAAGAAGACAAAGCTCCGCATTGGCCACGAGACAATCCCAGTCTTTCCAAAGGGCACCTTTGGGAAGAGAACTCCGGGATATATGGAATTGCTCAAAGAAAACGATGAAATAAATCCATCTACGCCAGAAGCACGAAGATCAGGTCGTTGCGGAAATGGTGGAGAAAAGTCTATTGTTCAATATCCAGGAAATGACTTCTCTAGTTTACCGTTCCAACCTTGGAGAGGCGCCATCGGGCTCGTTGCCGCCAAGCAGTGATGGAGGAGGAAGCCCCGGTGATCTTCTCGTACAAAATCTTACAACCCGGCACGACATACTTTGTATACACCTTACCAAGGAGAAATACAATCGCCTATACGTAAGAGTTCTTCCGAAACGACTCCTCAGAGGCACAGTTATGATATTCAACGCGCTACTAGTACGGTAGGTAATATCTATAAACATTATCTTCATTGCAGCGGAGTAAAGGGCTATGACTCGGATAGCGAAGAAGAGACGAACGAGGAAAGCCCTCTGCGAGGAGATATCGCTACTAAAAGTTCCCACCATCGGAATTACATTAGTGAGTTCAATCTAGATAAAAGACTGAACTCCGGAGAAATGCTACCGACTGCTCTCAACATCCAAAAACAGCACAAGGTTGTCAGAGTAGCTGAAGAACCCCGTGGTCAGCCACCAACTCGTACACTACCTGAAATCCCAACCCTTCCAGTCTCAACAATTGCCCCTAGTGTATCTCAGGGAATTGGAACATCATCTTCTTACGGTGATACACACAAACTGCTTGATCTCACTCAAACGGCTAAAGCTGGATCTCGAGGTGTTATGCAGCAGAGGACAAATGATGTGCATTCTGATGGAGATGACTCCGAGGCGGGTATTGCTGCACAATTACCATATGCATCCATTCCCATTCACCACACCCAATAATGCTCAACCCATGCCAAAAGTCATTATTTCTCCAGCAGATGATCCTTCAGTTTACGGAGATGATCCTCACTGGACCGACCCAGTTATCTTACGACAACCATTGGAGAGAGAAGTAAGCAAGGCTCTACGCCGTGCCAGTGGCTATAGTGTCTATAGCATGGAGAGCGTGTCGACTTCATTCACGGGTCAAAACGAAAATCATCGTCCTCAACGACCCGCTCTAAACTTTTCAAGGAAGCTCAATGTCGAAGACACGCCTCCATTCAGACGCAGGAAGTCTTAATACTGAGCAAAGGGAATTTGTAGCACAGGCACAGGCTTTCTATGATCGTGGGGCAATCGCACCAAGTTGGGTTACTGCTCAACATCAGAATGTTGTCCGTATTCCAATTAGCCACAGTATTAATCTTCCAGACTCTCCTCCAGAATCCCCCTATGAACAACCCCTTGGATCGTCTGAGAAACATGCGACACCCACTGAGGCTGAAGATTGGGAAACTGTGGCAGAAAGCGCTGCGGGTCCTTTCGGACGTTCCAGGCAAAACGAACCAGGAATGATGATGGGAGGTCTTGTGAACAGAGCGGGAAGCAGCATTGCAGACAATTCCGATGATGGTACAGAGAGTACGGAGCCTCTACATATTGATGAATATGGATCTTCAGAACGTATTGCACAGCACCCCGGTAATATTGAGTACTACGGGGACTACCGTCAAAGAGATCTGAAGAAGACTCACATTCCTGTATTCTTGCCTGTCTTTAGAGAGCACAAGGTCAATGGCTATCTTGCAGATTCAAATAGAACTCGGCCACCTCGAAGCAATTACAACTATAATCCTCAACCTCTTGGTAAGGCTCATGTCAATCCGTTCAAATCCCTCCGCCAAAAATGAAATCATCTCACGGTCGAAATCTCAGTTTGTTCCCACCATCCCTTCATACAAGCGAAGAAAGTGCAGACTTCACAACTTCCAACCAAGGTCGACAAGTTTCTTCTGGAAATCAAGGTCATGTGGATGATCGTTTAAGATTTGATTGGACAGGTGACCTGGGTGAGCCAGGACTGGCATTAGGCGGTCCCAACGATGAAATGCCGGGCCTGATCAAAAAGCGTTCAAGTTCATGGCAATATGTGTTAGCCCTAGGCGAAAAAATGGCGAGCCCAAAGAGAGTACCAATTACAACAGCATCAACGAATACTAGCAAGCACAAAGAAATCAATATCGAACTAAAGGCCCCCGGTGCTACTAAGCCTCAGGATCACAAACCTTTCATCAAAGGTCCGCCTGGTGCTTTCTATAGGGATCTCCATATGAACTCGAAGCATGAGCCGAGGCGCGTCAGTTTGATACAAGCAAACAGGCCTTCCAAAATTCCTGATCGAAACAATAGCACAAAGGACTATCCAACAAATGCCCTTCGACCTCTCGCACTATTAGCCTCTGCGACTAATGCTTCTCGACCGCTGAGAATCATCCGATAGTCGAACGGCCCTTAACACCAGTTCGAGGTCATAATCATAGGGGCACTCAAAGTGATAAACTCTCATGATTTTGTTATCGGGTCGCCTCTTGCTCCTCCCAAGCGTCCGAGCTGGCAGGATCTGTACAGTCCGCAGAGGTTACAGGAAATGCGAAATGCCGCAATAGGTGATGGTTTCTTTGAATCCCAGCCTGTAATTGGTGACAGCCCTCGTGATTCTAAAGGAAACACATGGAAACATCTATTTGAAAACCCCAAATTGTCTCCTTGGTCTCAGAATCCTGCTCATATCATCCTTGAGGCTCGTCGCAAGAGAAGCATCTCAATCATGGTCTTGGCCCTATGTAATATATTTCCTCCAACTTTGTGCTATATGCAACTGGTAGAATGGATGGAATCATAGTATGGTGGACGGATGGAGACTTTTCGTCTTTTGCACTAAAGGAAAAGCGATATGCATGGTTGCTTTTGGCTTGCTGGATGTGCGTTATTGCTATCGGTCTTGTTGTGTTTCTTGTCGTGTTTTTCACGAGATTACGTCAGTGAATATGGTGGTGATATGAAAATTATGATCCGGATGATGATATGAGGAAGAAATGACAGACGGAAAACTACACCTTTCTGTACGATGGATGGCTAGGGTCAACAATGACTTGTTTTTATACGTGCTTTATGTTTGGAGAGGGCTTCGAGGAAAAGTTGAGTTAATCCTGAGGCACAATATCTAGAGTTCGGATTCTATCGATATGATACGAAGGATGTTACGAACGAATGTTCAGACAAATTATAGTGGAGGTCAAATCTTGCAGTGGAGGTAATTCTGGGAAATGTAAAAAATGTGTACAATATATCGTGAATAAGATAAAATAAAGCAAGAAAAGTACTCGTATGATAATCTCCAATTGTTCGATATGGTTTACTAGATGGTTGATTTGCTGCTATCTGATGTTCGCAAGCTTAAGAAGCTCGAGACACAAATACAAGTCAGGATATATGAGTATAATAAGAAGACAATTAGACATCATCTTAAAACCCCCCATCATAAATGCCTAGGTAGGCGATGCGATTCGGTCGATATTCAATGGAGGTTCAATGGACCGTAACCATCTTCTTTCTCTCTCTCTCGGGAGTGGGGTGTTCAGGGGGTCACCGCTAATGGTCAGAACTAGTCATATTCGGCACTGCCTCATATGCTCCTCGGCGGATATGTCCCGAGCAAACCCCACGAAACAAAGGCACCAAAATAGTAGATAATCCGAGATCCTGCTGCACCTCTGAACGGAAACGTCATGAACAAATAATAAGTACCTAGGTATGGAGGGGTACCAACATTCGATCCATTTATATGATCTTTCTGATTGCGAGCTCGGAGGTGAAGCTTCATAATCAAGACCATGAGAACTGCATTGATCTGAAATCATCTCTCCACGATTGAAGACTTCTTAGATTGCTTCTTTACAGGTTTGCGTAGCATTTTCTCATTCTTGTTATTCCCCTTCCCCCTATCATCAACATCATCAACATCATCACTATGTCTTCACTTGAAAAACCAGGTGTGGCCTTCATCGGTCTCGGGGCCATGGGAATGGGAATGGCGACAAACCTCCTGAGAACATTTTCCGTCACTGGATTCGATGTCTATGAGCCCACTCTCGAAAAATTCAGACTCGCAGGCGGTCAAACAGCCACTACACCTCGATCCGCCGTTGCCAATGCTCAGTATGTCGTCATCATGGTAGCAACAGCAGCACAAAACACTTTCAGTTCTGTTTGACGATACTAATGGAGCTATCCACGAATTGCAACCAGATGCTACGATCATATTGAGCTCCACCGCTTTCCCTGAACATGTACCCGAAGTTTAGAGCATTACTGGACAATAAATATAACAGGAAAGATGTGGAATTAGTAGATGCGCCTGTATCTGGAGGCACAGCGCGAGCGGCTCTTGGTACACTTGTGGTTCTCGCTTCCGGGCCAGAGAAATCGCTGGAAGCTGCGAAACCAGTGTTAAATGCAATGGCAGAACCGTTACATACAATACCTGGTGGGTTGGGGGCAGGAACCAAAGCCAAAATGGTCCATCAAGCTCTCGCAGGAATACATATGATTATGGCTTCCGAGGCAATGGGCTTTGCTGCGTTTTTGGGTCTCAATACGAAACAGGCTTTCGATTATCTCATCACATCATCGGGAAGGAGTTGGATGTTGGCAAATCGAGTGCCGCATATGTTAGAGAATAATTTGCATCCATATTCGGCATTGAACATTCTTGTCAAGGATATAGGTATAGTGACAGCTGATGGCCGTAGAGTTAAGTGTCCGCTCTTCCTTTGCTCTGCGGCTGAGCAAGTACTAGTATCAGGCGTGCGTTCTGGCTTTGGTCTAGAAGATGATTCAGGACTAGTCAGAGCTTATATTCCAACCCAACCAAGTCTTGTCTTCGAACAAACTACTGCTGTTACTGCTATAAGTGGGCACGATCCAAGATTAAAGTTAGTTGAGGATATATTAGCCGGCGTACATTTGGTTGCAGCGATAGAAGCAATGGTTTTTGGGGCAGGCTATAGGTCTAGACGCCGAGATGCTATACGATATCGTAAAAGGGGCGGCTGGAGCGAGCACTATGTTTGTGGAGAAAGTGCCCGCCCTGCTAAGTGGAAAGTGCACCTCGAAGGTCACTGTCAATAATATTATTGCTCGTCTGGTAAGTTAATTTTACATTCGTATTACACCTTGTGGGTATGTATATGATGCTCATGATCAACTAGAACCTAGCAATAGAGGAAGCGAGTCAAATCAAATACCCATTGCATCTCACGGCAACAGCGCTACAAATTTTACAATTGGCGAGTGCTCGAGGTTTTGGTGATGAACCTGATGTAGCCGTTGCGAAGATATGGGACAGTCAACTCAAATTTCCCTCGCCTGTCTTATCATGAGTTACAGGTGCTTTATTAATGAGCAACCTGTTGGGCTTTGACACCCACTAATAGAAGTCATATTTTGCTTCGATTTCAAAGGCTTACTCGGAAGATAAGGTTTGTATGCCTGCATATATAGCAGATATAACTTTTTGGCAACCAATACGGTTCAGTGTAAATTGTCCACCACGCTTCCCGCGCTGTATACCACGTGCAAAAAGCAGCAGAGCTTCCGAGGCTGAAAATAGTAAAGTGACGAGCGGATCTAACTCGTGGTCGAATAACGCTATATTCCCGAAAGCTAATATACCAGCAGTGTGCATTCACGTCCCGTATTTTCAGATGCTGAAAACCGAAGTTGGTTAGTTCAGGAACTGGACACGTTTCACTACGAAATATGCAAGATCAGATCACTTTTTGATCATTTTGTAGTGTTCCGATTGGTTATTACATGTTCATGTAATTATGTTATAGTAGCGAGACTATTCTGGTAGTCAATTATCCAACGTAATGCAACACTACGATAAGATTATGTTCGTACCTCATATACGCAGATTGCCAAGGGCTTTTCCCGCAATTTAGTCCGCGGCTAGAGGTATCCATGTCATCTGATTGTTGTTTGCTTTGAACAAGCTAGGCATTATTTGAGTATAAGCTCCTTGGGATATCTAGATCCCTGTTGGAAATCGAGGGCCCGAGGACTCAGATACTTGTGCTGGACGTTATATCATATGATTTCCAGTGGCAGCTTCAGTACTGGTGTTGGTAATTCCTTAGTCTGGACTCAAGTGACAGGGACGTTCTTGATCTGAGCGTTGCGTCATTTTGACCGCAGTCTGTTGGGGAAATTTTTGGATACGGAGCTGAGAAATGCGCCACTTTTAGTAAGTATACTTTGATTTGCCAAAATGGAGTACCTACCCAGGCATATTTGGATCTAGTACTGTACATGAGCTGAGAACTCGGGGTTCTAGCAAGGTTTCCGTTCGACATTAGATTCTTATGGAGTAGGTCAAGATCGTCTACGCTCAGTCCTCATCCCGCCTCTTCTGCTCTTCTTGGAGGCTTGACCCTGAGAGTCTTCAGTCTAGAATAGATTTATAGTTTAACATTACATGTGAATTTGGGTTGGTGTTGGAGCCTCAATTTGAAGAATCCAAGAATTGAAGGTTGTGGAGAGAAAGGAGTTCAAAGCTTCAAAGCTCCTTAACTTAGAAAAGTGGCTAATAATAATAGTAATAATAATAGGATCCCCACTTAGTATCACTACCAAGTGCACTCTCACTTGGCATCGATTGAAATATCGATCCACAATTGCATGCATAACCTCGATATTTCATTGTTTTCTCTTCAAATCATCAGGAACGTCCTGAAATCATACATTCCTGAGGTTAATGTGGTAATGATCCTGGATGTCCTTTGGTGCGAAGTCGAGCGGCTGGGAAATTATTGGGCCGATCTCTGCGCAGTCACTTCTACATCGGGTTGGGCATTTTTTTTATCGGAATGCTAGAAAAAGAAGAGGCATAAAAAAGATACGAAGTCTTACTATGCTTATGTTTTGTCGGTCGATGCTGATCACGAGTCACTAAGAGAAAGTTTCTCCGCCGTCATAATACTATGTCACCTCAGTGGGGAAGCGTAAGCATAGACTCTACTCCAAAGCTGCCTGGAGAGTTATTGTGTAGGATTTTATGGCATTTGGACATGGATGTTCCCCACGGCATGATCTCATCACTAGCACTGATGATTATCTCGAAAACATTCTTATAGTCTAAGGAATCCCCCTCCTTGCTTTGTTCTTCATTTGCCTCATACACCGCACACATTCCTTTTGGTTGTCATAAAGATGCATTCTCAATCTTTCTTGTATATTCTTGCAGCCTTGCCTTTAATACTTGCTGCTCCTACTTCTGATGGTCATTCGAAGAGGGAAGATGCTACCTTTGATTATGTAATTGTTGGAGGAGGTACAGCAGGCCTCACGATGGCCGCACGGCTATCTGAAGATTCTGAGACTACAGTGGCAGTTATAGAAGCAGGAAGTTTCTATGAGGTACGAGTACATAGAACATGAGACGATGCATTTGCTAATCATCACAGGTTACTGATCCCGTGCTGAGCTCAACACCAGCCGGAGACTCATTTTGGATTGGTTCCAGCCCATTAGATACCAATCCACTCGTGGATTGGAACTTCGTGACAACACCTCAAGCTGGTGCAGCGGGTCGCTCGATTCACTATGCTAGAGGTAAATGCTTGGGTGGCAGCTCGGCAAGAAATTTCATGATTTATCAGCGAGGTACCACGCAGTCGTATCAACAATGGGCTGATGTTGTTGGCGATCAATCGTATACCTTTGATGGCCTCTTTCCTTACTTCCAAAAGAGTGTTCATTTCACTCCCCGGGAACCAGCCGTGCTCCCAACGCGTCTGCCAAGTATAGCGCTGTAAGCACATTGAATACTTCGTCACTCTTCACACAATGACTGATTCTCAATTTTCTAGTCTGCATTTTCTACCTCTGGTGGACCTCTCGAGGTATCATATGCTAACTATGCATCACCTTTCTCGAGTTATATGGACGGCGCTTTCGGTGAGATTGGAATAGATGATGCCGAAGACTTCAACTCCGGTTCTATTTTGGGTAAGCAATACTGTAGCTCTACCATTGACCCTTCCAATGAAAACCGCGAGTCCTCCCAAACAGCCTATTACGACTCTATAGTACAAAAGCGTACAAACCTTAAAGTCTATTCAGCCACCATGGCTCAAAAGGTTCTTTTTGACAGCAGCAAGAGAGCCACAGGCGTCAGAGTCGAAACACTCGGTTTCCAATATACCATCCATGCTCAAAATGAAGTCATCATGTCAGCCGGTGCTTTCCAGAGCCCTCAACTCCTTATGCTTTCCGGCATTGGCCCAAGGGAGACTCTTGACAAATGGAACATACCAGCTGTTTCTGTCCTCGAGGGTGTTGGCCAGAATATGTGGGATCATATCTTCTTTGGACCTACTTATCGTGTTAAAGTTCAGACATTTACAAGACTTGCAAATGATCTTGTCTATACCCTCGCTGAATTTGTAGGTCCATATCTTATTGAAAAACTTGGCCCCTTGACAAATCCAATCTGCGATTACCTCGGATGGGAAAAAGTACCCAGTAAATTAAGAAATACTTTCTCAAAAAGTGTACTCGATGACCTCTCTCAATTCCCCGAAGATTGGCCAGAGATAGAATACCTTTCTGGAGCAGGCTACGTAGGGAACTTCGCCAGTCTACCAACCACACAACCAAGAGATGGATACCAATACGCCACTATCCTTACCGCTCTCGTGGCTCCTCTCTCCAGGGGCAGCGTCACCTTAGCATCCTCTTCAGCTGACGTCTTACCCATCATAAACCCCTCCTGGCTCACCTCCCCTGCCGACCAAGCAGTTGCAATCGCAGCCTACAAACGTGTGCGTGAAGCTTTCGCCTCCAAGTACATGGAGCCCGTCATCATCGGCTCTGAATATTTCCCTGGCTCCTCTGTATCGAGTGATGAGGAAATTCTATCCACTATTCAGGAAACGTTGCATACAGTATGGCACGCGGCTTGCACCTGCAAAATGGGGAAAAAGGAGGATCCGATGGCTGTGGTGGATAGTAAGGCAAAGGTCTTTGGAGTAAGCGGATTGAGAGTCGTGGATGCGAGTGCTTTCGCTATTTTGCCACCCGGTCATCCGCAAAGTACGATTTATGCTTTGGCTGAGAAGATTGCGGCAGATATCAAAGAGAGCTGATGCTAGGGAGGCTATAACTAATGAGTGAAGAAGCTGAATTTTACGTGGAGTATCTATGATGGGGTTGGGTGTTGGTGATGGCGTATGGCTGTGCTGGTTATTTTGATTCGGGACTTCCCACCCTTCTTTCTTGTATTAATAGATAATCCTTGATCGCTAGTTTTTGACAGCTTTGCGTAGGTAGCTAACCATGCTTTCATTGTCATTTCTATATTATTATTGCTATTACTGTACTTGTTCTTCTACAATAATATCATGACTTCAAGTCAGTTGCGATCAAGTAGATCAATACTCGAAAGATATGAATCAAGTTATTCTGCAGAAAAATTATGGAGAGCTTGTATTTGATGATGACCCTAGGCGACTACTAGCCCCCCCTAATTTCTTCTACTATTGCATTTTACCCTCCACTCTCAACATATCCCCTCCTGAAACGAAAGATTGCTGATAGAAAATGATGGAAAGGGGATATACAGATGGAACCGCGAAAGTCTGTCATCAGAAAGAAAGACAGGAATTGAGCAAAGAGAATTAGAAGTTCCTTTGACATGAGAATATAAGATTTCAAACGCACTAGCTCTCGTCCTTCGGTTATGTATCCCCACAGAACGTCCCTAGTTCCCTCAGGCTGCCCTTGGAAATACCGCTTCATATCCAAGAGAGTAGGAAACAGCATGTTGCTTTGATAAGCAAATGACAAAAAGGAGTATTGAGAATAAGCGAAAAGCTAGGGAAAGAAACTATATGGGCAACCGTTAAACAGCAAACTCAATTTTTGACTTTGATGAAACATCTGTTTGATCCAATATTGACTCGATATCGATACCGCTATGGAAGGCTTCTCTGTGGACAAATAAATGTTCGTCAAAGAAAGGGCTTTTGGGCAAGATCACTATCTATCTATAAAAAGTGAGCGCACGAATGAAATTGATGTAATGTAAAGGTCACACACATCACTCATGACTCCATGCGTTTTAGCCTTTTAGGAATTGGGATCTGTATTTAGAAATGAATATTGGTCTGCAGGATTTGCCTCGGGGGATGAAACTCCAGGACAATCAAGATGGGGATGTTGCTGGTAATACTCATGAGAACACTCCTGGTCAGGATTAAAGGGCGGTAGTTTCGAAGACAAATGTGATGACTTTGGGAAAAAGGTTGAAGTTAGCAGCATGGATTATATGTGAGGCATTCGAGTTTTGCTTTTATTGGTGGACTGGGAGTCGCTTGGAAAAGTCCTGACGGGTATAAATTACAATCTTGGCAGGAGTTACATGAAAGTCTCCGAAGAGCACTACTCTCATACCATGACATATTGCAAATGCAGCTCGACTCAAGAAAGCATGTCGAACCTCTTAGGAGCAGGAGTCCCTTAATTTATCGGTGCAGGTGATGATGCATGATGGAAGATCGTTATTGATTAGTGATCCATACCGTCGAACTCACGTGCGGAAACTCTATGGAGAATTTTCCGACACCAATATCTAGGTTTGTTCAGGAAATCGGTGTATTATCGCTTAAATCATGAGATAATCTCCTTTAAGTTTATGCCTAAAACGTTGCAAGGGTTTTCCCCCAAATGCTACCTATCAAAATGCCACCTAAAACCTCATATACAATGAACCTTAAATCAACCACGAGGCATGGTAGTTATGCAGTATTTAATAAGTCTAATTCTATGATCTACCCTATGATCTACCCTACTCGAAATTGAAAGATATTCTAATTGCATTTTCCGAATGCGCTTTGGCACCCGGCTCCACAGAAAGAGCCAGTGTTGCCACAGTATCCATACACCGAGCAACAGTTTCCTTCTGTGCACTTGTATCCGTTACCACAGGATCCGTCTGTTGAAGTCTTCAATGTTGTTGATGGAGCGTTTGGCCCGGTTTGGGTAGAGCCACAGTATGCAGGCCCAGCTCCACAGAATCCAAATGGTGAGCAGCAGTTTCCGTCTGTGCATCCATATTCGCCACCACATGTTCCATCCGGCTTAACCTTTACGGTTGATCTTGTAGTCGAAGCTGGGGATGATGTTTTATCATCAGCAGCGCCGATACTCTGTGGGTTCCAGAAAACTTCATTTGGATCAATAGCCTTTTTGATGGATAATAATTTGTTGTAGGTAGGTTGTCCATATCCGAGGATTGAGACCTCAGTTGCATTCAATTCAGGATCCGCGTAGTTAAGGTAGATGCCAAAATCAGTAGAGGCATTAGCTGAAAGAGCGTCATTGAGAGAGTCGACGAAAGGAGTTACTTCCGGCTTCCACTTGCCAGGGTCTGTGAATCCATAATTCTGGAAAATGTTAGTTGAGGGCAGGAGATAGCCACAGTGTTAGGAAAGGAAATCTTACCTGGAAAACCCAAAGGGCACCACGATCAGAATAGGCCGATGAATCAGAAGAAGGCACGTTGATCTGACTACCAGGGCCTCCATATAAGTTGATAATAGTATACCAAGGAGAGGGTGCATTCTTTCCTTCATTCAGGATAAATGAGAAGAAGCTAGCCAGCTGAGTAGAAGTCAATGGCTCTTCGTTCTTTGTTACCACGGATTTAGCATAGAATGTATCGTGAGCATCATATCCTGTCAATGGCTCTTCGAGCTTTCCTCCGTTGTTTGCACTGACCAAAGCATCTAGCCATCCGAGGGATTTAACGCTCGTTGAGTTGACGTGAGGGAAAGCGGAAACAAGCTGAGGGAAGGTGGTGCTGTTGAATTGATTTGCATCGCAGCTTATGCACCAACCACTGACACTGAAGCCTCCATAAACATCGGTATAGAAGCCAAATGTAAGATTGCCATTGATCTTGCTGGAGTCGAGAGCAAACTCTTGAAGCTTGAGGAAAGTGTTGACAGCAGTGTCGACATCTTTCAGGGTTTCAGGGGCAATAATTTGGAAGGTAATAACTTCGGCTGGAGCTTCAAAAGTCTTTATATAGAATGCTGTAGCAATACCAAAAGAATCACCGGCTCCCCTCATTGCGTAGAAAACATCGGGATAATCTGTGGCTGTTGTGTGGATTTGGGTTCCATTAGCAAGTACGACATCAAGACCAACAATAGTGTCAAGAGATAAACCCCAAAGTCTGGATGTGTATCCGTAACCTCCATGGGTGAAATGTCCTCCTACTCCAACACCTGGGCATGTTCCGTGTGGGGCAGCTCTGTGACCTTGGTTGTAGAGACCAAGAGCAAGGTTTCCTAATCTTACACCCCCTCCAACAGTAGCAATGTTGGTCTTATTGTCGAGGCTGACGGAATTGAAGTTTTCGAGACTGATAATGACACTTCCATCTTTGCCACCTGTTGAATAACTGGCATATGAATGTCCACCGGATTTAGCTTGGACCTTAAGTCCAGCTGCAGCTGCACAAACAACCGCATCACTGACCTGTTTCGTGGCTGTAGGTAGAGCAACAATGGCCGGGGTATATGCTAAACGGAGATTGTAAGGAGAGATGGTCTTATTCCAGGAAGATGAAGAGCTATCTTGATATGGAACTGAACGTTGAGTGAAGCAGTCTTTGACGCTGGCATCACGAGTCTCGATATCAGTGTACGAGTAGGAAGAAGCCAAGGGCAAAGCGAGCAAGCCCAGTGTGAGCTGGGTCACGATAGACCGGAGTCCATGCTAGAAATTGTGTCAGCAGCCTGCGTTTCTTGATAATGAACTAAACTTCGCTGAGCAAAATTTGGGCTGGGCCTACCTTTTGCGTGTTGTGATACATATCCGGTGAGAGGGATAATGATACAATGTTATGACACAATCAGGGAAGATATGAGTCTAGTGAGAGTGATATCGACATGTTCAGATGAATGGGAACATGACGGGCTTTAAAGGAAATTCGATTAACGGGAGTGACATCCGTTAGGACCATTTTCCAACTTAATTCATGTCACAATTGTGGTAAAAAGTATGATATATTATTGTACTAGTATAGAATATCAAAATACGAGGAATTTTGCTTCTGTAGGAGGTACAGACATACCGTATTCATCCTATGTAGGCTTATTTTTAGTAATGGAATTGCTTGATTTAGTAGGACCTCTAAATTCTCCAAATTCCATTGGTCAATATCTCCTAGCATTTTACAATTCCCATGGAGAGGTTGAATTTGATGTGTCCACCCCTTTAAATGTGGTTGAAACTCTGCTGATCACCATCTCCCAAGCACCACCAGCCGACAGGGTACACCCATCTGCATACTAACTTCCAAGACTACTGTATGTCTTTTGTCAGTGAGCTCAGTTTTGAAGGCTTTGGGAGGGAAGATATACTTTGATAGGAGTAAGTAGCGGAGGCGGTGGCGTTTGTTGCCTCGTTTGGCCTTTTTAGCTCAGTTTGGGTGGAGGACGGACGCACTTTGATAGGGGTAAGTGGGGGGGGCGGAGAGGGAACGTTAGCTGCTTCGTTTGGGCGCTTTTATTACTGCACAATGTATAGTTTGCGATTGCAAGCGGTTCCAGCATATGCTTTTTGAAAGAGCGTTTTTGCTTCCTTAAACGTTTTCATTGTTATTTATCAAGAATAATTTCCAGTCAACGCCAATTGAATTAGATGAATGGTGACATGCATTACTTCCCCCCTTCCCCAAACGAACGTTAATTTCTTTGCGGGTTAGACACATAATTATTAAACGGCCGTTCAGGGATGGAAAGAGTATGTATGTCATTGTATGATGTTGTATGGTGCATTTCCGGTGGACATATGTTCAAAAAAGGTTTATTATCTAACTTATGACTTAGAATTCCACATGGAGCAAGGAATAGGTCAAACTGCCCAAGGAAAATGGCATAGTTCCGAACATGTAATTGGATACACTTATAGACTCAATGAATCTGTCGGGGCCATCTGACCTGGTACCATGGCTGCGGTACTTGTATAAGATAGTTGCATAAGATATTGACAACAGTGCAAAAACATGCGGATATCCATATGATGGTATATCCATCTAATACAATGGTGACTCGATAAATTGAATATGAAAGGCACTTAGTACTATAATAAACCATTCACTCAGCTGCATACACCGCTCATTGATGTCCTCTCACATAATATGTCGAGTTCCAGCCAGCACTCTAGTGACTCTACCAAACGCCTTTCCCAACCGATCTCGTTGCTGTAACACGCATCCCATGTTTCCCTTTTAGGTTGTGCATATTCTCGTAATACAAATCCCATGTTTCCGTTATGCTGTGCATATCCTCATAATACGAATACCATATTTTCCGTTATGTCGTACATATTCATAAGGCTTCGTTGTCGTCATTGAAGCATGCGGAATAATCAATTTCAATTACTTTCTCCCGGGTTTGGAATCCCATCCCGCTTCTGCTATGGTATTGCTTCCTCAAAAATTGTTCGATTGGCACATCGTGTTCGGGTCGGGTTGGCGGTAGTCCGTTATCCTTCACAGTCCTATCTTCTGGTCCTTGTTCCAAAGTTGACTTCTGTAATGTGCTTATGCCTGGTATCCATGATAACGCTTTCATTATCAGCAACCTGCTCCTAATGTTTCATGGTTCGATCTGCTTGATAGCACTTAATCATTTGCCTACCTTTCTCTGTCAGGCTTTCTTCCTTTTCTGGCGGTCCACCGAAAGCAGCTTGGTTCAATTTGTCTTTGTAATCACCCTTTCTAAACTTATTCCCGTGGGAATCTTTTCCAACAAAATTCTTGTCTTGGTCAGGATCATACTCGCCGTTTCGTGAGGTCGCGGATACACTATTAGCTACAGTCTCGTAAGCAGAAGAAGCTGTACTCTTGAGGCTATTGATGGTCGAGGGCTGAGATGACATTTTGGATAAGTCTGCGGGCAATCAATCAGTCAATCATCCGCAAATAGAAGGTTTGCATGGATGAAGGGGTAACCTTATCAGCCGAGTTAGATACTGTAGAAGCCGTGGAGGAACTAACTAACAACCAAGTAGTACGTAGAATTGCAGATGACTAGCTGATTTGAAGATAATATATAGAATGAATGAAGATGATGAATGTTAGAATTAAAGATAAATCTTTGTAGTGCGATTAGTTTAGTTCCCGCTTTGGGTAGGTAGGTACCTGTCTGTTCCCGAGGAACCACTTACTGTAGGCAGTGAGCTAACGGTATTGAATTGAGGATGATATATAGAATATAGCCAGCCGACGACGTTTGACGTTGAAGGTGTATAATGTGTTGTAGTTGTGATTATTGTTTAGTTCCTGCTTTGTACTGGTGTCTTTTCCTGAGAAACTGTAGCTAATGATCTAGGGAAAATGGGTGAGTGAGTGAGTACAAGGTAGGTAGGTAGGTATGTATGTAACGGAATCTACATATAACCTAAAATGGATCTAGACAATGTAATATGATTGAAATTGGAAATAATCAGTCAATATGTAATATGTGCACTGTGATTTGTTCAATTTCTGCTCTGTATACGTAAAAACACACGCAAATACCTGTCTTTGAGACTCGAGCAGGTAATTCATCAAGTTTATGATCCAGCTCTCTGCTACTCTGCTTCCACTTGACGTCAGTGAAAAGTCAGCCTGCCAAGCAATTGCTTCAAAATACCTACGTACGGGCCCCGGAGCAAAGGATGTTTGCTCGTCCCGTTTCCGTCTTGAATATATCTTGGAATGGCCTCATGTTATTAGTATTTTTCATACTTTACATGATACATATACTCGAGTATGTTCCGTTATTGTCAATTATCAGCCCTGTAGATTGCACCAAGATGCCTTAGACATGCTTAGGTAGTCAGCCTCTCTTGGTTTCACGATCCGAATCAACCTAATCGTCGTCTCCACCACTTAAACCTGTGAATACCTCCGTATATCAGCCTCAATAAGCCACCAAACCAAGCATCACCCCTCTCACAACCCCCCTTATTTAGTATTTTAGTATCGGCCATTCAATCAAAAGTCGCCGTTCACGGCTTGAATAGAAGTAGAATAAAAGTATATTTCGTCAGAAGATTCATGCGCAAATTGTATATTGTTTGATTTTGTTTCGATGCTTACAGTAGTTCTTCCCGTTTAAAGCCCAATTCATCTATCAATAGCTATCTCATGACTTGACCTAATGAGAATAAATAGATCACATCTCTTTCAATCAATTCGTCGCCATCCGCTATCAATATCGGAAAATCAGCATCAGTATATTAATTCTGCTCGGACTTACAACCTCAGCCGAAATCACCGAATATATCAACGCTCACTCATTTGACAATAATTACTAGACTCGAGACTCGAGACTCGAAGATTCGAGAATTCAAGTGCATGCATACATTCTTGTATTAATACTAGGTATTGGACCCAGATATTTTGTGATATTACTCTGGATTCCTTAAGAATTCGTGAAGAGGTAGAGAAGAGTGATAGTTGGTGATCCACGCAACACACCACACACGCATAACGAGGCTCTCCATTCATACCCAGCTCCAAAAAGCTTGTTCAGTTTGCGTTTCTCAGAGTGGACTCATCACAACCCCCAAGATTCGATCTGCACAAAGATGGATGATGAGGTCACGAGACCGACAAGATGTTCAGCTCCTCGCGTCGCTCTCATCGGAAAACGAGGACAGGATGTAATAATTGTAAGAGGAGAAAGATTAAGGTCAGTCGAAACAACCATTAACTCATCTTGCTTATATTCCTCTACCCAAGCAAGAGCAACAAACACATCTAGGTATATACGTAGGCTTGAAGTCTGTAATCGTCATCTAAAACTATACTGCGCAGGCAAGACAGGACGTTTAACATCATATATCTACAGTTCTAACTCCCCCTTGCCTTTTACACACAAGAACTTTTAGCCTCATTCAAATAGTGGCTAACTAATCTATTAGTGTGGTGAAGGAAAACCCAGCTGTTTGAATTGTATCAAGCATTCAATACCATGTGATTACTCACGGGCAAATGCTGCAGCCTCAGCGAAAAATACCCAATCTCATCCCCCGGATCTTCAGCGTCGGCGTCTGCCCCAAAATGACATTTTTGAGTCGAACTGCGAGGGCCAAGACCCATATCTAAATGTTATGGATTTGGAGGTCTTTAACAACTTCTGCACATCGACGGCCTTCTCACTCAACTCTCATCCAGATGTGACAGTGCTATGGCAAACCACGGTTATCCAGATGGCATTTCAGCACGAATTCGTTTTGCGTGCGATTCTCGCTTTGTCAGCTCTCCAGTTGCTCGAACCGTGCCTGGGCGAGGTCAACAATTTTATGAGTATTCAATGCAACAGCATCAGGCAGCTCTCCGTCAAGCCACTGCGTTTATTCCACATTTACCGTTGATTCCTGTGCAGCCCTCACATCTTCTCGATAGCCACCGGAATGCATACATTAGGAAGACCTCGCAGCGTTGACGAGTTTGTAATAGTTGGGGAAAACGGAATTACTTCATGGCTCGTACTGTTTCAAGGAGTAACAGCGATTATCGAACAATTCAACGACGCACTCAAAACTGGGCCCTTGGCTGTACTTTTCAGAGTCCGAGATGAGAGAATTCTTCTACGCCAAACATATGCAGAAGATGACATAGAGCATTTAAGTCACCTAAGAATTGCAATTGAGACTACGGTACATGACGAGCATGAAGCACAGATTACACAAGTGCCATTCGCAGACTCTCGAATCGGTATAACAAATCATGTACAGGTGTCCAGCCGAGAAATACGAGACTGGAGACATTTTTGTCTGGCTATTTGACCTATCTGATGAGTATATGGCTCGTCTAAAGAAGGCACCCAAGAAGCATTGGCAATCCTTGCATACTCATCCGTATGTTTCAAAAAGTTGGAGAATCTTTGGTGGATAGAAGGATGGAGTAATCATTTGATGGCCAACATCTATAAGTTCTTGGATGATGACCATAGGCAATGGGTTCAGATGGCTATTAACGAGATTGGTTGGATGCCATACCAATGATCAGATGGATTCATTTGTGTTGTCTCTAAGAATCCCTGATTCTTTTCTATTAGCATTGTGTTTTGTCTTTGTGTGGTGTGGTGCATTTTTGATTGTCCTAATGACCAAGGAGTTCTCGGGCCTCGGATTTGCTCCGTAAAGTTGTCAACCTTGGAAGGTCCACTTTTTAAAGTTAAACTCATTTTCATACTGTTATTTTTATTTTATTTAAATATCAAATTCAGGGGCTATTCAAAGATCGTTATAAATTGTAATCTAAGCAAAGCTCAAGATTCAAACAACCTTCCTCTCTTTTTCCTGTTTTCTTCCTTGACATTTGAAGTTCTAAACTTCGGATGGAATGCATTGAGGCTGAGTTTTCTTCACTTGTTTCGCATGAGCATCAATTTCACGTATAGGCCCCAACCTTTCCAAAGACGTATACACAGGTTTGCCAAGGCTGAATAGTATCACCATTGAGAGTCCAAGGACAGTCTAGATTTTTTAATATTGTTCCTATCTATTTTGGCAATATCAGGCCGGTAGTATAGCTGCGTGTATTCATTATACCAGCTTCTTCAGTATTTACATGGAAATTATTCACTAAACCCCGGATCCTACCTCGTTTCGATTCCCCAACATCCCCAACATCCCTTTGATACCCGCTCCCTTTTCTTCGCCTAATAGTATCATTGCTAGTATAGTTTTCTCTCGCGGCGAATTGCAATACACCAGCCCGACATCAAAACGGTAACAACATTTTTTCTGGATGTATCACCCAAGATAAACAATGCATCTGAAGAATCACTTCCGCCATCCTCAATACCACTAATGCAAATATCTTTTCCATCATCATCGTACCGGCGAGGAGAATCAAATCGAGAGGATTGGTATAGAAAATAGTGCACCAATCTTAATACCAAAGACGGGTGGGACAGCAGTACAGGAGACAACGTAAGCGCCTTCATCGTCGCTGTATACTGCGGCGGCACGAAAGCATTGTTAATAGCTTAGCGACGCTGGTAGGGAAGTAGTTGAGTGTCGTTCCAGAATCCACGATATAGGATGGTTTAGCAGCACCGGAGATAGCTTTTCCGTTCAAATATGCACCCTCGATATTGATGGTGTAGAAATCGTATGCTTTTGGGTACCCGGGATGGATGTAACAAGGATAGGAGTGCTCGCGAAATCCTGGACGAATCAACAGGTGGGACCGCCGAGGCGAGAAACCTGCAGGGCCGGAGACATCACGCTCGATGGCGAGACTGAAGAGGGAGTCGACGAGACCGTCTTTGTACAGAGTGGTGAAGATGGGATTGTAGACTTCTTGGTGGAACCTTTATAGGCGGATGTACTGATGGGAATACGACATTAGTTTTTTCTTTTCTTTCTTACATACTGACTTGTTGCAAGAAAGTAGACTTACATCCAGGGATATGCCAGGCCAACCAGACCGCTGGTTGTTCCATCACCCTCCATGCAGCAGAGGTGACTAGAGCCACAGTCGTGTCGCTTTAATACAGCAAATGTTACAGATTGAGACCCAAAACACCAGTAAGATACTCTCCATCGCCATATTCAATCTCGAACTCTTCACCCGAGATGGTTTGAATGTGGAATCCTTGGTAAAGTAGAACCGAACACAAGTGGCTTCTGTGGTACTCTCTCCGTACTAAGATCAAGCAGGAGAAGCCAGTTTCGGCTAACCGGTATCCTTGATCCGGTATCGACACTAAAGCGACAGGGAAACATTAGCTTCTGCTCTTGTTTCATAGGGTAGGAATTTCCGAAAAACACTAACATACCTCGAAGTCTGCGATCCGAACGTAATATCCGTAGCAAACTCCTCTCCCTCAATAGACTGGTCGAGCAGTACTGCTACCATTAACGATATTCGAATTCTTCAAAAATTTGGCTGCACTTCTAACTCTTGACCCTCCATTGGATTTCTTGTCAGTTCCAAGACATTTTCTGTAATGACGGGGAGACTTCTGGTTTTGAGGAAATCCGCTGCGACAGAGACTTTGAGTTTGAAGCCCTAGGGAGCACACGAGCGGTGGTGAGGGAGAGAGGGAGAGGGTTGTTAGGGTCGATAGTACTGAGAAATGCATAGTGGTCTTTTGGGGAACAATGGGGATAGAGTGAAGGTGTTGATGAAGCTGGGCAATCGGCTGCAGAAAAAAAGAGAAAGGAAAGCTAAGCACGAGAAAGATGCTGCTTCATATATACTTGTTGGCAATACCACCCATGATACAATGACGCGGATACTTTCAATGATAGCATAACGCACATAACCTTGAAATCTCTAGTTTATCACCTCATCTGCCGTTTTCTTGCAACACTTCTTCATGCATGTGCGGTGCAGATCTAAAAGGCAGTTGAGAAGTTTATCTTGTGAATATTTTCCTATCATGGTCATCATCTCCACTGTAAGACATATCATCACATAGGGCCCCTCCGTATCGATATCTTCATGCTTTCATCAGAGCAATATATGAAATTATTGTGGATAAAGAGCCAAGAAATACTGCATCAATTTCGGAGCAGATTAGCATATCGCCCTTGGATTGCAGAAACACATCGTGGCAATGAGCATATAGTCTCACATTGAAAAATGGATAGTAGGGAGGGGTAAGAGGGGAAGAGGGAATAGCAAGATAAGCATTTCCAATCCCAGCAGCATCATTGAGACTCAGAATGGGGTGGATGAATTATCTTCCGTCTTCTGTCGACTCAATAATGGAGCGAGATGAAAACTAATTTTTGTGATATATACATACCATACTAGGTATGTCTTTGACTTATCTTATTGACTGTTTGCGAATCGAATTCATCACGGTTGCCATATTGAACGTCTGAGCCCCCGTGACTCTTGTGCAAGCTTCGAAGTCGATAAAAGTAGGTACGGTACGTTCGGAGGGAGATTCAAAGTCAACCAACTGCATGGAGGATGTGCGGAGTACGAGTAATGGATTCATATGGATTTGCACGCAAAGGGAAGGAGATACGCGTCTTGTGGTTTTTACAAGGGGGTAAACAAGGGGGTAAACAAGGGGGGTAAACAAGGGGGTAAACAAGGGGGTAATTCAAGCTTTTGTGGGGAGTTTTGCCGAGATGGTTTGCATGATGTTACACAGGGGTGGTTGGTGCAAGACAGGACGTTGGTTATTCGATGTTGATTGCAAGTCCCGTACGATGTATATGCATATGTTGAAATAAGCAAAACCAACATTCATTTAGTTTGCTCGATTAATCGCTAAAATTATACGGACGATGTGATGATATGGTGATCGATTAACTGGTGTGATCGATGAACTAGTTGTTATTAGATGATGTGAGAGATGATAGAATGATGATATGGTAACACGGTATGAGCGCGTGTGTTATCAGGGCTTGGTAGGTACGATACCTGCTTGGTTGATAGGTGGTTCGTAGGTAAGTTTTATGTATCTTGATCTTTTCTCTGATATCGGGCGGCCAAGGTACGTGAATGGAAGGCCTGTCCTGCTGCTCTGCTTGATACGAGCGAATTGGGTTCTAATGAGTAGTTATCGATTTTTGCTAATAGAACTGTTTACGGTTTTCTGATTGGTGATTTTGTCTAATCTCTGCTTGGATATACTATTCAGGTTGTAAATTAGTTCATGGTCACTATGTCACTTAAAATTTATCAGGCAGACTTACTATTTTCTTTTTTTCAAAGAATTGATTCAATTTGGATTTCTGTCTTGTATGTATTCAACTTGGACAATATCTCTCATGCAAGTTGGGGTTTTATCGGCACCTACCTGCGGTCCTCACACCCACCTTTTCACATGATGTGTTCGATTTGGACTATGTCTCCTCTGTGATGCAAGTTGTGGTTTTACGGGCACCACCTAAGGTCCTCGTGCACACCTTTTTCACATGATATCTCATCTCATACCAGCGATATTGACTTTGAACCACCATTCAACCTGCGATCCATTTCCGACCCGAGTTAACCTGCTCTAGTTTCTCGGTCCCCACCTTGTGGAAGAGTTTCCAATCTTTGAACTCAAGGCGATAGAAATCGCAAGGCATTTCTAAGCTGATTGAAGTTTTTAGACGGCTGGCAAATGGTGATTTCGATACGAGAAATGCGGGTGAATAGATTGAGGACCGAAACGAGGTTGTATAAGAGTATACTGTGGTCGGACATGTGGACGTCGAAGCGGTATTCAGGAAGTTCACTGAGACTAAGCAGATCTTCGTGTACACTGCGTAGAGCCGTACGAGGCCGTTAAAGTCGTCGATATCTCTGCGGAGCGGCTTTTTCTTCTCAGTGAGGTTGATTGAGAGTGCGAGGGTTTCACCACGAACGAGATCCAGGGATGATGTGGATCTGCTGGGGCGAGTATCGCAAATCTGGTCGTGGTTGGAGTGGGAGCCCTGGCATGATCTGCCAGGAGCTGTTGGAAGGTGCGAGTGCCATCCTGTTGGTGTGGTGGTTGGGAGTGTGATCTGACTGACGATTCTGATTGCGTTGAGTGAAGTTCTAGTTGCAAATCTTGTGTGTTTTCTGTTTATAATGTTTGTTGAGATGATGAAGTGAGAAATTTGACAATGTGGGAATAGATGAGCTTTTTAACTAGTCGTTTAGGAGCCATTATTCGACCTGTTTCTATACATGAACAGCAAGCAGCTAGATATGAGAAAAACGACACCGTCAAATCTTGCGTTTGTCCTGGTGAATTTCAATATGAACAATGGTGCCAATTGCCCTGAAATTGGTGTAAGCAAAGATTCGGGTAGTTCAACAGAATAATTTTTATGGTTAGTATTGTGATTAAAGAATCGTACATGCTTTGAAGCAAGCAATAATCGAAAACTATAGAATTAGTAAGGAGAAATCTCTTTTCTTAACCCTGAACTACCATCGATTGTTAGCGGAGGCCTTTTACCCAATTCTCAGAGAAATCGGTGATTCTATGCTTCACTTTGGCTATTAGATATATACCGATCGGAACCGTTTTGGGGTTCTCCCAAAAGCTACCAAGTATACAGCCAGCATCCTAATTTGACAAGTAAGAAAGTATGCTTACTATACTATCGTTATGGGTCGATACTTCAGTTCATATGGGAATATGAAGCCGGTAACCTTTAGATACTGGTGTCCTCGTTAGCCTGGAACCTTTTTTAAATCGAAAACAACATCTATACAGTGTTAAGAAGTTTCATCATCGAGTTCTGAGCAACAGAACAAGATACATTTTACTCGTGTGCATAGGTAAGAATAAGGGTAATGGCTCTTTATAACCGAGGGGCATGCAGACAGTATCGCCAAGACATGGTGATAACTAAATCATCACAATTCATTCTTCTGTACACTAGATATTACAAGCGGTGTTGACTAAGTGATTTTTTTTTTGGCTAATACATGTGTGCAAGGGGAATTCCCGCCTTGAGAAAGATTAATACTCGCAAAAAAAGCTTTGGTTCTCAGTATACACGCAAACCAACAACCAGGAACTGAGAAAGGTATGTTGGGATCGTAAATACAAAGTTGTGCGACTGATGGGCCTTTACAATATTCTTAGTGGACGCATTCGCAGCAGCCATGCCATTCATAGCTGGAGGTGGCGGTACAGGCCCGAAGGGTCTTGGAGGCTCCGGATGAAACATCCTCCTCGGTATCCTCGTCATACTCCCTTCGCTTCCTTCATCCTCGCCTTCTTCATATTCGTACTCGCTCTCGGTAGCTTCTAAATCACCTTCTGCATACTCTCCTTCTACGGTTCCCGCCCATACTTGCGCAAGGCCTCGTCCTTGCCTCTGCATCTGATCAATGATATCCCTCAACTTGTCATTTCTCTTCTTCAAGTCATCAATTTCAAGGGTACGCTTATTTTGATCCTCAGCCATCTGAAATATGTTTTTAGTGTGGTAACATCATGCTTTCGAGTCAAAGCCATTATTTTCCTTCTCAAGACGTTTAGTCTTTTTCGACATTTCTTCCATCTCCTTGCGAAACGTTAGAAATAGATCATTGCTGTTGTTGAGCGTATCTTCCACCTGGAGGGCAATTAGCTCTAGGCATCTAATAGCACCACGCGACCCAATTCATATATAGAAAAATAGGTCATACCTGCTTGAACTTTTCGACATAGATGTTCAGCTGATTCCGCAACTCGTCTCAGTTTTGGAAAAAGTAAGAACCTGCTGGTTCAGCTGTTTTGCCCGATTTATCTCCTGTTCGGCGGCCTTTCGTTCACGCTCAAACCTAGCAATATTGTACTGAACTTCAAGCTCTTTTGTACGTAAAAGAGAATGGAAGTGAAGCTCCCGCAATTCGTACTGATCGATGAGAGACTTAAATCTTGCCTTAAAAACTGTACAGGAAATAGTTAGCCATTTGAACTCAGCGGCAACCTGGAGAAACTTACAGCTCGTCAATTTCAGGGTTGACAACCACAGTCTGAGGATGGTCTTTTTTGTCTTGATAGTCCTGGAACTGCCACAACATTTCCTCGAATTTCTGATCCCATTCCTCCCTAGACTTCTTTTCATTATCTTGTAGAGTCTTATTTTCACCCTAACCCCACTTAGCATCTGTAAAATCGCATAATCCCAACATAATGCGCACCTTGAGTCTATTATTCTCTTTCTGTAATTCTCTACAGAGCTTCTCCAACTTCTCGCGAAGGCTGTTGGATTTGCCAAGATCAGTTCTCGCAACGTCCTTTTCCTTTTGCAGCACATCACCACGTTTTTTTGTTCTTCTGGTTATCCCGTTCCAATCGTTTCATGTCCGCAAGATGTTCGGTGACCCTCCTTTGGAGTGTGTCTCAATTTTTCTGAAGATCGTCCATTTTGGATGTGAGGTTATTCAGTTCTCGATTCGCTTTTTTTACTTCGCGTTCTTGATAGAACAATCTGTTAGCAATTTTTTTCGAGTAAAATTTTAAAATATCACATTGCCCCTCTATTCGCACTCGCGACGGCCTCTAGAAAGAGAACTAGTCCTCTGGCCATTCCAAAGCGAACAAACGATAACAGATGCAATTTTGATCAATCTTAAAACCAAAAAATGGACACCCCTCCTTCAGAAATGAGCCGCAATCAACAATTCAGTTCTGAAGCGAAGCGCTTACCCCTCTTCTTCGCCGCGGCACAATTCGAGTGAACAATGCGCACCGCAGTAGGTGTTTGGTGCAGGATGCAAATCGTTGATAGGGAAGGAGTATCTAGAATGGGCAAAACGAACCAATCTCTGCCTCTTGATCCTTCTCTCCCAGCAGCATCTAGTTCCAGTTGTGAGATTTTGGCCGCAATAAGTTTCGAAGCTTCACTCGGATCCGTCGCCTTCTTCTGTTTCCCCTTCTTAACCCCAGCATCGTTATGGTGATGATGTCCATTGGAATAGTCTGCATGGGTATGATTCGCATTCATAGAGGTAGTTCTTGAATTTGCGGGACCAGGTGCGTAAGTGGGATTTGCCGCAGTCGACATAGTTGATACTCAGTGTCAATATCTATGTGATGTTTAGGAGCGACAATTCCTTTTGTCGCAATCTAATTTTAGGTGGTTTTATGTATTGTCTTTGCCTCGCTGCACGTTGACGTTCTTCCTCAGAATAAGATATTACGAGGTTGATTGTATACAAGCTAGTGGTCGGACAATCGGGCAATCAAACCATGAAATTTCATTGAAGCGAATAATTAAATCAACCGCCGCCACCTACCAACCTTCCTTTGCAATTTACACAATTAATTCACCTTCCTTAATCCTTCATTGTTCTCTTCCTTCCTTCCCTCCCCTCATCTTTTTTGTGTCTTTGATGACATATTGATTAAAGGTATGTTACGACAAGCTGCAAAGAGAGGAGTTACGGAACTCGCCCAATATCCAAAGCCAGGAGAAAAGCTTCATGGATTTACATTATTAAGATTAAAGCATGTGCAAGAGCTTGAGTTGACAGCCCTTCATTTGAAGCATGATAAACTGGAGCAGATTATTTACATGTTGCCAGAGAGGATAAGAATAATGTCTTTCTCTATTGGATTCAAAACAAATCCTCCGGATGATACTGGAGTTCCTCATATATTAGAACATACAACATTATGTGGAAGCAAAAAGTAAATTACCTTCCTTCTTCCATCTAAATTTAGATGTAGCTGAATATTTCTGTAGGTACCCTATCCGTGATCCCTTTTTCAAAATGTTACCCCGAACATTGTCAAATTTTATGAATGCATTCACAGCGTCTTCTCATACATTCTATCCTTTTGCCACAACCAATGAACAAGATTTCAAGAATCTCATGTCCGTTTACCTTGATGCAACATTGCATCCATTATTAAAGCAAAGCGACTTCACACAAGAAGGATGGAGAATAGGACCTGAGAATCCACGAATAGCAATAGAGGGGGACTCTGCAAAACCTGAAGACAGCAAAATTGGTGTTCAAGGGTGTTGTATACAACGAGATGAAGGGACAGATGTCAGATGCCGGATACCTCTATTACATCAGATTCCAAGATCATATTTTTCCTGCTATTAACAATTCGGGAGGAGATCCACAGAAGATGACCGAGTTGACATATGAGCAACTAAAAAAACTTCCACGCTGAACATTACCACCCAAGTAATGCTAAAGTTTTTACATACGGTGATATGCCTCTGGAAAATCATCTTGTAGAGGTCAATACTCAATTAAACGCTTTCGAGCGCATTAATGGAGATATGGAAATCCGAAGGCCTATTGATCTGTCATCTGGTCCACAGAATATTACCGTCGCGGGACCTATTGACCCATTGGTGGATGCAGATATGCAATACAAGACCTCAACTTCATGGCTGGTAGGTGATGCTACGGATGTATTGGAGACTTTCTCTCTTTCGATATTGTTTTCCCTGCTCATGGATGGATATGGATCTCCGCTCTACAGGAACTTGATAGAAGCAGGCTTAGGAACTGAATGGAGCCCTAACAGCGGCTATGATCCTTCTGGAAATGTGGGAATATTTTCTGTCGGGTTGACTGGCGTTAGGGAAGCTGATGTACCAAAAGTCAAGGAAGCAATCCACAAGACTTTGAAAGAAGCACGTAAAAATGGGTTTGAAAGATCAAAGATTGATGGCTATCTACATCAATTGGAGTTGAGCCTGAAGCACAAAACTTCCAAGTTTGGCATGTCACTGATGCAAAGAATCAAACCTAAGTGGTTTGATGGCGCTGATCCCTTTGAAGCGCTTGCTTGGAATGACACACAGTTTCCGCATTTCAAAGGGAGTTCGAGAAGGGTGGTTACTTGGAGGCTTGCTTGAAAAGTATTTGCTAAACGATAACACACTCACGTTCACAATGGCTCCTTCGATAACTTATGGAGATGAGCTTGCAGCTGAAGAAGCCACTCGTCTCGCCAAGAAGATTGCAGAAGTCACCGAGAAGGCAGGTGGCGAGGCAGAAGCCCGCGCACAGTTGGAAAAGAGGGAATTGGAGCTTTTAGAAGAACAAGGAAAATCCAACACTCAAGATCTTAGTTGTCTTCCTACTGTTTATGTTAAGGACATCCCAAGACAAGACGAGAAAATTGAACTCAGAGATTCTAAAGTCGATGATGTAAACGTGCAATGGCGAGAAGCACCAACCAACGGACTAACGTACTTCCGGGCCATCAATACTTTCGAAAATCTACCCGAAGAATTGCGAGCATATATTCCATTGTTCACAGACTCGATAATGCGTCTAGGGACAAAAGACATGACTATGGAGCAACTGGAAGACTTGATGAAGTTAAAGACTGGAGGAGTCGGTGTTGGTTACCATGCTTCCTCATCTCCTACAGATTTCAGGTTGGCATCCGAGGGCTTGAGCTTTTCTGGGACTGCCCTGGATCGCAATGTGTCCGAGATGTTTGGATTGTTGAGAAAGCTAGTTGTTGAAACTGATTTTGATAGCGCTGATGCCGAACTTCGCATCCGCCAGCTTCTGCAAGGTTCGGCAGATGGTGCAGTTAACAATATCGCTTCATCGGGGCATGTATATGCCAGAGGTTATGCAGAAGCTGGCGTGACACAGTACGGAAGGCTCAAGGAACAAGTGGGAGGATTATCTCAAGTCAAGCTCACCACCTCACTCGCTTCAAGACCGGAGGCCGAAGGCTGGCTGACGTAATCGACAAACTCAAGACGATTCAGCGACTCGCATTCTCTGGTCTTCCACTTTCCGGACTGCTCTCACGTGCGGTAGGGAAAGTGTGACAGAAAACGAAACTGCACTCCAACATTTCTTATCTTCAATCCCAAGATCTCAATTACCGTCTCGTCACGCCCCCCTCCGGATTTCATCAGAAACACTAAAAACGTTTTTCCCATTGCCTTATCAAGTATACTACGGTGGCTTGGCTCTTCCAACAGTCTCTTATACCTCTCCTGCTGGAGCCCCTCTTCAAATCCTTTCTCAGCTTTTGACTCATAAGCATCTACACCATGAGATCCGAGAGAAGGGTGGAGCCTATGGCGGAGGAGCTTACTCGCGGGGGCTTGACGGCATCTTCGGGTTCTACTCTTATCGAGATCCAAATCCTCAAAACACAATTTCAATTATGCGCAATGCTGGCAAGTGGGCAGTTCAAAAAGAGTGGACCGAACGTGACCTCGAGGAAGCCAAGCTATCTGTATTCCAGAGTGTTGATGCACCTCAATCAGTCAGTCAAGAGGGCATGTCGAGATTCGTATCCGGTGTATCAGAAGAGATGGTTCAGGAGCGACGTGAGCGATTATTGGACGTAACGAAAGAGCAAGTCCAAAATGCTGCACAAAGATACCTCGTTGAGGCATTAGAAAATAACCAAGGCAATATAGTTTTCCTCGGAGAGCAAAAGCAATGGGTTGATGGTAGTTGGGAAACAAAGAATCTGGGACTTGCCCAAGAACAACCTGAAGTCATGGACGAAGAAGACGTGAAGAACGCCGCTTTCGGATCATAGAACCTGCAGGTCTGTAACATACTGTATTCCACTCAGTTGCATATTCTTGGCGTTTGGGCTGTACAATATCAATGATTGAATGGTATGTATGATAGGTAAAAATGATGGATCAATGATGGCTATGACAGGCATCTGGCTAGCATACAATGAGCAATGATATCACCTTTCGACATCCTATATTTTCACGAAAGAATCAAGTCAATATCTTGATACCTTGGTAGGCAAACAATTTAATCTTTCTTTCCATTTCAAATTCATCTTTAGCGCTACGAACAGATTATTACGTCTGCAGTTCCTTTTTGATGGCTGTTAGATCACAAGTCACGTCTTCCTGGAGGAGACTAGCGCGATATCAACATTTAAGTGTATAACCAGGCTCTTATGTCGTGAGTTGAGGCTTGATGGTTCCATCTTATTTCAGAGCTGTCGTCCCAGAGATATGGGGTGGCGGACTAAAGATGTGAGCACATGGTGTAGATTGTTTGATTTGTGATAGATCCTGGATTATGTGGTATTATATGAGGGATATTTGAAGGTCCCTTGGAGGTACATGAGAAAGCGCCGCGAAGGTGAGCGCGTATGATCACCCTAAAGACCACACTAAACTAAGGGTGCGCTCGGATCAATTTTCTAAAATAGCAGGAATATTGAAGTCAATATAAAAATTAGTAGAATATTAGAGATGTTAATAAAGCTAATATATATTTGGGTATATTTGGTAAAACTAATATATCCATATTTGAATATATTTAAGTGAAGCTAATATATCCATGGATAAATGAATTCTATCAAGTTTATCCATAATATAATAAACTATCATTTACTTGAATTTATATCAAACATATCCATGGATTTTTTCTTAAAGATAATCAATAGTCTACTCTAGCAATATAGCAGATAACTCGGTTAACCATTTTAGGGGTTACAACAAGAATTGTAAGACGGCGAACTGTTAACAAAAGGTTTTCATAGTTGTTGATTTGGGATTTTCTCTAAGGGTGGATCGATTGCTCTTATGAAATTTCTATTTCAGAGCTATTATTCGTCAACAGAATGTCTCTAATGTATGAAGTATTGATACTCAAGGCTAACGTCGAGCTTTTCCAATATTTATAGCCAAGATAGGACCCTGTGACCGAATTTAGAAGTTATGATGCCCAGGTGAGGTACGATCTACGTTTCAAAAACTTTTAGATAGCTACCAGTGTACCACGAGCAGAAAGAAACGAAAGATCTACTGTATCTACCTAGAAGAAGATTCCATTGACCAAACTGAGACATATGCATCCATGGATTTTATCATTGGTGAACTGAAGCTAACTTGATTCTGGCTCTTACCTCCAAGGCCTCGGAGTTGCATGTACGATGTGCAATGTGAGGGTCTGAAGATTGTTTGCTATGTTTTATATATACGTCATTTGAAATAGGACATGTACATACAGTAAGACCAGTAAGGACCTTGGAAGATGAGGTTAGAAAATTCAAAAGATACCAATCATCATTGAGGTGAGAGAATAATAAAATTATAGACAACCTAGAAATGGATAGATGGATGGATAGATGGATGGATAGATTGATAGATAGATTAGCTCTTCGTAGGAGAAAAAACAGGCGGAAATTGACCACCCAGAGGTGGTACGTGTAGCCTTACCAAAATACTACGTACTCTATCGTATCTTTTCTTTATTATCAATTGATTATAGAACTAAAAAAAGAGTATATTATTATGTTAGGCATTTTACTTTGTTATTAGATCTAATATATAATCCTAAATTAACTATCATACTAAAAAGTTATATAATTTAAAGAAGGCAAATGGGCAAATGATTATATACTAGATAAGAATTAAATTTGTTGGGTGGTACATGTGTGGTCAATTTCCGCCTGTTTTTTCTCCTACGAAGAGATTAGATAGATTAAATAGATTGGTGCCTGATAATAATGGCAAAGGGTAGAGGTGAAAAGTGATCCACAAGACTTCAGGCATGGAGTACCTAGATCGGTGTTAATATGTATTTGCCCAGGTGTTTTACCCAAAAAGATATCTATCTATATATAGATAGTGAATTATATAGCTTTGGAAATTTTATAAAGGATAGACATACCCGGACCACTCTAGTAAATTATTACATAATCATTTTACATATATTTCATATTTCTATAATCACCTGGGCATTTATCAACTAAGGTTGTCGACATTGATAAAAGTCGGATCTAGGTATCATTTCATATTTGCATTTGCTCTATGGATTCAAGAAGTTATCTAACTAGGGGTATATGTATATATAGAGAGAGAGAGAGAGAGTAAATGATATAAATGATAAACATACCACTCTAGTCAATTATTATACAACCGGAATCATCCATTTGACTTGCATCTGGGCAGTTATATAATATCCATTTCTTTTTTTGGTGGTTTTACCGTAAACTTCATCCCCATTCTCCGGATTTTAAATTGGGGTTTGGTTTTGGGGTTATTGATGATGGAGGATACAGGTGATGAGGTATTTACAGGGATAATATCGGCTAGAACATTTAGCGCAATACAAATTTTAATAGCCACGAGATTGAAAGTTCACCTCAAAACTTCAACAACACCTTTTAACAACCAACCACCTCAATCATTTTTGCCACCACCTCATCTTCTTCACTATATAAATTGGAAGATTGGGTTACGACCTTCATCAACCTCGTTCACTTCAAACCACCATCTACTATCAGTATCGCAAGCACGCAAGCTATCACATAGCAAAGTCTCTTTGCTTGAATCATTGACTTGTTCCTTTTGGTGAGTGAGAGTCCTCTTTACCCCGCCGCTGCTGAAAAATCAATTCTTCACGAAGGCAAATGCATTTCGCATTTCCATCTCGTTGTCTCAGTACAAGGCGAGGATCAGAACGATTTTGTTATAAAGCCTTTCGGCATATTATAGAACGGCGTGTAAATTGTGGCATTTCATAGCGCCTTTCACTAATACCCTCGGTCGCAGATCTTATATTAAAGAAGAACCAAAAATAACCCTCGACTGCCTTTGGTCTAGTCAAAGGCGAAATATCCAGGACGGCCCCAACGGCCGCAACATTAGTCTCTGATCAAGATTTCTCCGAACGTCCTAATCGGCACATCATCAACACCCTCCCACCTCCTTTGGTTGCAACCTAAGCAGCTTGAGAATTTGTTTTACGAGTTGTTCAACAACACCCCGTTTTCGTCTGAAACTTCTCAGCTGCCGCATAGGACGAGTTTAGAGGACCTTCCTCTCGCAGAGGAAGAGTCGAGCAGACCTCGCCAGATCAACACAGGATCTGATCGTTACAGGCCGCCCTAACAACCCCTTTGGCCTTTCGAAGTACAAGTATGTTTGATCACCCACTACCATTTTCTTGGCCATCCTGACTGACATTGATTAGTCACAAATCATAAAATATATCCCATAATCCTTAATCACTCGCGAGGATATGTCACCTTCCGCCATTATTACCAACAAAAAAAACCACAATCTTGATAGTATAAATTCATATTATCATAAAGATTCCTATATTGAAACCAATGGCGTGAAAAGCCCAAAAAATGTAATTGGAAATGCTCTGAAGCAAAAAGTGGAAAACATCGATAATGATGTTTGCGAAGCAGATGACGAAGCTGCATTCTTCGTAGCTGATCTGGGCGAGGTATACAGACAGCATATGAGATGGAAGAAAAATCTACCCAGAGTCAAGCCTTTCTATGGTAAGCCTTTTACATTTACGCGTGCATTGGATGAAAATTTGCTGATTTCGGAATAGCGGTCAAATGTAACCCAGACCCACAAGTCATTCGTCTCTTGGCAGAACTTGGCGCAGGATTCGATTGTGCTTCCAAGGGCGAGATAGAGCAAGTCCTCAAGATGGGCGTCGACCCTACCCGTATCATCTATGCGCAACCATGCAAGACGAATTCCTATGTGCGATACGCCGAGAAGCAAGGTGTCAAGCAGATGACATTCGACAATGGCGATGAGTTGCACAAGATAAAAAAACTATTCCCGGAAGCCCAGCTATTCCTGCGAATTTCTACCGATGACTCCACGAGCTTATGCAGATTGAGCTTGAAATTTGGAGCAGCCATGGAGGGGACAAGTGATCTTCTTGCTCTGGCGAGAGAACTGGACCTTAATGTTGTCGGAGTTAGCTTCCATGTAGGATCTGGCGCCTCTGATATTTTTACGTTTCGAAAGGCAGTTCAAGATGCTCATACCGTCTTTGAGCAAGCTCGCACTTATGGCTACTATATGCACACTCTTGACGTCGGTGGAGGTTTTTCCACCGACTCATTCGAAGACATGGCGGCAGCCCTTAGTGATGCGCTTGAAGAATATATGCCAAAAAATATTAGGATTATTGGAGAACCCGGACGTTACTATGTCGCCAATGCATTTACACTTGCTTGCAACATCATTGCGCGTCGAACTGTTGAAGATCCAGTGTCATTGGAGAAGAGCTACATGCTTTATCTCAATGATGGTGTCTATGGTAATTTTTCTAGTATCATATTCGACCATCAACACCCAGTCGCTCGAGTTCTTTATTCAGGCAATCGCTCTTATTTCGATACTCGCGCAAGTCATGAGACCACCGACGGCACTGAGTACTCAATCTGGGGTCCAACTTGTGATGGTATCGATCACATCTCTAAAAGCATCCGTTTTGATCACAATCTTGATGTTGGAGATTGGCTTTACTTTGAAGGCATGGGCGCATACACCAAGTGCTCAGCAACTCGATTCAACGGTTTCATAGATAGCCATGATGTCATCTATGTTTCTAGCGAATCCGGAGTCAACGCTTTGCTTGAGATGTGAAGAATTTTAAGGGCTTACAACCTTGATATACATGAATCTGGAAGGGGCGTTTTTGATAGAAGTATACAAGTTTCACTGGTGAAATACTTTTCGTAGATTTTCCTGGATTAAAACGAGAGATTGATGGACCTTGATGTCAATTTCGTACTAGAAAAGACAACTTCTTTGTCTATACTACTCTTTTCATAATTCATATATAGAGATATCGGTGTTATTAAGAGATTGTATTCCCATATATCGAGTGAGTGAATTATGTATTATAAGTATCTTTGGTTGCACAGCCATGCATGTGCTGCACTACAGTTGTTGATATGACGAGGTTATGCACGGTCCCTCCTTTAGAACTACCTACTATCTTCCTTTTAAGGTCAAGGTTATCTTTTACCAAACTACAGATTTGGTCAAAAGGCTCTAACGGAAGAGAAATGACAAATTAATATTCGAGTCACTTTCATTCTGCGATCGACCAATCGAGACTGATACCTCTTGTCACTTACTTTGGGACCCTCTCAATTAATATCTGAACCACTGGCCACAAACAGCCACTCTCTAGCAACACCACGTCTCCACCCCAGATAGCAGCTCACAACATGACGTTAGAAAAAGACATCAGAGAGCCTCTCATCTCCTCACGCAGAGTATCCTCCCACCCAGTCTCGAGAAACAACCGAATATGCCGTAAAGATCGCATGACATTCATATTGCTTCTCGCAGTCGCAATGTGGATCGCAATGGCCATCAATATTTTCATGCCCAAGACTTTGCATGCATTTCTCCGGCCTACATCTACCTCTCTTCAGAAATGCGCATGGAAGTCGCTAGAAACCCACACTTCTCTTCTGGATGTAGAGCCTATCGGACGAGATGAATTCTTAGAACGTCAGAGGAGATTGGCGTCGGAGTTGGAAAAAGCGGACGTAGATGCGTTTATTGCGGAGCCATCGGCTTCTACGGCTTATTTCGCTAATATCTCTTCTTCGTATGAGCTTTCCGAGAGGCCTTTTTTGGTTATCTTGGATAGGAATGGAAGTGCGTCGTTGTTGGTGCCGAGATTTGAGACTGGGAGGATTGGGGGGTTGGATATGGTTTTTGAGGGGAAGAGGATTATTGAATGGAGGGAGGAGGAGAGTGCCTATGAGGTTTTGGTTGGGAGAGCGGGGTATCGCAAGGTTATGTTGGATGAACATGCTCGCTTTATGATTGCCTCGGGACTGAAGGAGAGGGGGGTTGAAGTCCTGCCTGCGTCTCAGGCTATTCAATCTTTGAGGGCGGTGAAGAGTGAGAGTGAGTTGGATATTTTGAGGGGTATCAATGAGTTTACGGTGGAATTGGTGAGAAATTTACAGAAGTGTATTAGGGTGGGGATGAGTCAAGAGACTATTGTTGAGGCTGCTTCGGGGCTTTTCACTCAAGCGGGTGTTGGGTCGGGATTCTGGTCTATTGTCCTTTTCGGGGAGCAGGCTGCGAATCCGCATGGTGGTGGCAAGGGAAGGATTCTTCGGGATGGAGAATTCGTCCTCGTTGATATCGGCACTTCGTTGCATTCCTATGGTAGTGATGTGACTCGCACTATTCTCCCTCCAAAGTCCAAGGTTAGTCGGGAGTTAATGGATATTTGGCACCTGGTCCATGATGCGCAAACGGCAGCAATAGAACGTATGAACATCAACGAGACTTGTTCAGTTGTGGATGGGGCAGCAAGAGACGTCATTAGGGAGAAGGGATATGGAGAGTTCTTTACCCATAGATTGGGTCATGGTCTGGGATTGGAAATGCATGAGCATCCTTATTTAAACGGGGTTAATGGAGAGAAATTGAAGATGGGAGAGGTGGTTACTAATGAGCCTGTGAGTCTACTTTCTTGCATAATGCATGCTATTCTTCCCTTTACATAACTATCCCAAGTCGGAATTATAAATGGCTAATATCAGGATACTAGGGTATCTATGTGACCTCTGTCCAAGCTGAAAAACTGGGTAAACAAGCAGGCTTTGGTGTAAGAATCGAAGACGCGGTTTTGGTAACGGAGAATGGCGGGGTAGTGATGACGGGCTCGAGAGCGATATCGCCTTATGAACCTTGAGATTTGAGATTTGGATAACAGAGCATTCAAGACTAGAACTTTGGCATCCTAGGAAATCTGAAGGGGGGTTTCAACTTGGTTCAAAGTGTGAGATGGGATTGAGCTTCAGAAGAGGAAGGGATTTCAACAGCATGGTAGAACAAATAATATCCGTACCTCTAGATACTAGATACTAGATACTCACCAAGTCCCAGCATCTTATCAGATGCTTATATTACCACAATACGAGTTTTCATTGGATGAGAAGTATACAGAGTCATATATGAAAGGACACCAAGTCCTAGTACAAATAATAATACAGCAGAAAACGAGTGTCACAAGATATCTCTTGAATTGCCATTGATGCCTGCCAATAAACGCCATCTATCTATCTATCTCTACCCTACCTACGCCTATGATTTTGCAATCATCAAATCACTGCCATTCTAACGTTAAAGCCCATAAAGAGAGCTTGGGTATAACTCAGTCTGTTCTGTTCGTCCAGTCCTGAATATACCTCTAGACTCCATCGCACATCTCCCATATTTTTGAATATCTCCAATCCCATAACCAACTCTGAATCGCCTTAGTATCGATACTACCAAAGTTCTATAGACTATCTAATGCCTCAAAAAGTGTCCTCATGACATCTACCGTTATCGAGTAAAATGATATAGGATATTTGATCAAGCCCTTTAGGGTTGGCGAGGAGCCAATAACTGGTACTGCTGGATCTGGCGAATGACCGAATGACCAGAAGCTTCCGATGCCTTTCGTCCAACAAGATTCGATTCATCTTGAGTTGCTTCGCAGACTTTTGAGACCTCCTGCTCGATAACATTGGATTCATCTGGCGTTGCTTCGCCAACTTTCGAGGCCTGCTCGATAAGTCTAGATTCATTATGGGTAGTTTCACCGGCATCAGAGACCTTCTGCTCAATGAGATCAGATTGCTCGTGGACTTCATTTCCAGCTTCGGAGGCCTTCCGTCTGATAAGCTCAGGCTCGTTATAGGATGCTTCATCTTTTTCGGCGACAACTTCCTGTGGCTTAGTCGTGAGTTCTAGTGTATCAGCAATCACAGCTTCCTTGTCACCAAGTTGGTAGTTGTAAATACGACTCTTTTGAGAAGTGCTACTTCGTGATTGAGGACTAAATTTAGCCCCATCTACCTTCCTCTTTCGATCGACTTCAAGTGCTGCAATATGTGCAAAATGTGCTTTCGTAGCTTGGAATTCGGCCTCCTTTTCTTCTTCAAGAGCCCTTTTTGCATCGTGCTGCTGTTGCAAATCCCTAGCCATTTTGATCTGTTCGTAATTTTGAGAAAATCGGGGCCCTTTTCCCATTTCCTATCTGCTCCGCACTCATCTTCAGTCATATCCGGTGCCCATTGTAGGGGTCTCTCTGCAGAGCGTCTCCAGTATTCAGTAGATCGATTATTCACAACCTGTCCATGTTTTTGATAGATGATGTTTGATAGCACTTTGTAGAATGCAGCAGCTTCAAGCTCTAGACCTAGAACGCGAAGAGAGCGAAGGATTCGGCTGATTCGTAAGTGGTTATGGTTATAACTGACGAGCCAGTTCCCGCATCTGTCATTGAAATTAGAGGCCTTGACTATCTACAAGAATTAGTTAGATAGGATACAAAAATTCCTAAGGTTATCGGATTCACATGAAACGTACAACAGGTGAGTTTTCCTCGTCCAAATCATCAGCAAACTTCAATCCATAGAAATTCAACATTTTGACCAAAGATTTTTTGACTTCAGATTGTAACTCAGAGGAAGCATGGAACGCAGCAAAGACATCTTCATCAACCAAGGGTGCATCGGAAACCATGGACTCTTCTGGTAGAGGAAATAACCATTGAATGTAATCGTGAATCTCCTCTAACTTTCGATGGTTCCATCGCATGATTTCTGAAATGAATCGACCTTGATCATCTGGCAGCTTGTTTCGATAGAACGCAACGAGACGACTCTCATGCTTCGGCAGCCCCACGAATTTTGCCATGATAGACATACTCCTCTTAGGCTTCTTGAAAAGGTCAATTTATCGTGTAGTCGTTTGTGAGGTTGCTCTCTACTTTTTGCGCCGTCTCTTGGCTTGAGATTTGGCGGGTTGGGGGAACGGAGGATAAGATTCAACAACTGTCACCACCAAGTATGGAAATTCTTGTTATGTTGAATGAATGTAGATATTATTCAAACTACTTTTTAAAAGGATCTGGCATTGCCTGAAACATTGGTCAATATGAAAATTAGTCCAAGTTGCATGAAATTGAATTTGGAGGTTCCTAGAAACAATGCATTAACATAAGTAGGTAAGGCTGAATTAAACAGGCTATAGAATGACTAATCGAACATGGACCAGTGCGTAGATCATATTAGATTGGCCAATCATCTAGATATATTGAGAATTGAGCTTAAATGTATTCTGTAAGGCTACCAGATATGATCATGGGTCCTTTGACCGGGGCTTAGTCAATCATATAGCCAATTGGATCTTCAGTATAACCTTAACCAAGGCTATTGTTTAAATTGTTTAAAAATAGACTCAAATCATATATGGATGGATATATGCAGGTAGGCATGTACCTGTACCTACTGAGTCATTCCTAGTTTAATTGTCGCTTATAAGCCCCGAGGGGGCTTCGAATGGTATTAGAAAGGATGAACTTGTCTAGCTGGAGGTATTGTTTCTACAATAATCTGAATCTTAATACAAATGACAAGACTCGCGTTGTACGGTAGCCAGGTGGATGATTAGATGAGATGAGTCTGGAGGTAGTTATAGGTAGGGGATGTTGAGAATTTAGCTTATTCATCTAGGACCCCGTATGAAAAGATGTGCAAAACAAGAAAACATCATCATGTTCTCTTAGGGATATCAAGCAATATAAATAACTTTACCACCTTACTCACATAGGTAGGTAGTTAGAAATGATATACGAATTAGATATTAATCTTGCAAGACTATGGTAGCTAGGTAGATAAGTAGAGTTAAAGTGAGTTGAGTAGCGGGTATACGTTTGAATATTTTAATTCAAATTGTGAATATGATTATCTATAGTTCCATGGTATAATAAACGTGTGAGGATGAACTTATCCATCTAGGTTACTGATTAGTTGCTGTTCCTTCAACTTCCTACGCTACTTCTAGACCTCAATGCTCACTAATGTACTCTCGTTTAAGATCGCTTCTTAACGGTACCTAGCTAGCATTGAATTTAGCCGGCAATTTGTTTTATTCATGACGACATCAAGTAGCTAACATTCGTAAAGTCAGTTCATCTGGTGTTGTTAGTCTTAACGTTGAAAAACAAAGATGTTGAAACGATGAGATGCTTCCTCGTATGATTTTGTGAGGCCCATAAGTATATACTGTACTAGTATATATACTACAGTAGGTACCTAAGTAGCTCGGTAGTAGGTAGGCATAGGACTACAATTCATCTAGATATCAGATTATGAGTGGATGGGAGAATTCTTCCCTGCCTTTAATCATCTTAATCATTCTACTTATATCTAACTCAGATTAATGGATGTCATCGTTCAGTCTACACACAATGCAGACTTGTGCAGTCAGCCACAACCGTTTTCCAATCTGGTGAACCTTTCTTTTGTTCAAGCTTTCTCGGCTTTTCATTTAAATCTCTAAACTTTACCGAACCCATGATAAACGATAAAACCATTTAATTAAATTTCAATCCAATAATCTAATCAATCTCCATCCTTCACTTCATCCTTCCTACCTCATCCTACTTCCATCCCACCATCCCACCATTCAATCTCGTCCAATCCATTCTTCATCTATTTCTCCAGCCACTCGCAACATCTCATCATCTCATCACACATATGCATATACGCATATATGCATATACACACATACGCACATACACACATACACACATACGCACATACACACATACACACATATACACACATACACACATACACAGACATCTCCACACATCCACCGGTGATCCACACATACACATACCATTAATCAATCACCATGTTTACTTTTATACCCCTCCCTACCTTATCTCGGCACATGCATACGGAGTATGGTGTGTTCATCTATCTCATCAACAATTCAAACAGCCATACCTACCTAATCCTTGATTTCTATTCCTTGCATTCAAATCTTTAATCTTTAAATGTTGTGACACCCATATAATTTCATGGTGTTCAAAATTATGGATAACTTAAATGAGCACGAGATGTTCAACTGCCCCTTTACCCCCAAAGGTCTCAGATAGTAGTTTGAAGACCAGTCGGAACGCTGCAGAACTGATTAATGATCTATCGCAACACTTCCTTCCCATACCTGTCAACTATTCTTCATCAGGCAGGTAATGCACATCGTATCGACTCCTTCCTTTTATCATCTCCCTTCATGCAAGTGTGTTGGGATAGATATGTTACATCTGATCAATGCTGCAAGTGACTGATCAAGCTAGTCAGATATAAGCAAGAATGGTGTCAATAGCCCTGCTGATCACCCCTGATCATATATGTAGCCTTGTATATAGCCTTGAAATACCTCACTTGGCAAGTCCTGAGGACTCCACAAACAGAGCTCTGTATCGATGTTGACAGTTACTTTCTCGATATGGTAGGTGATAAGGAAGCTCTCATAGTTATTTCCATAATGCTCATAAGAGTTTGAGGCGCCCTTCAAGTGGTTGTGAACTCAAGTAACCCTTCTTCTTCTTCACATCATGCATTTTTCTCTTATTGTTGTATACGGTCTCCTGGCTGGCGTAATTGCTGCTCCTGCTCCTCAAAAACGGCATGTCGTTCACGAGCGAAGAGAGCAGACTCCTCGTAATTGGCGTCGAGAGGACCCATTGCATCCCGATTCACACCTGCCAATGCGATTTGCTCTCACCCAAAATAACTTGGAAAATGCGGAAGCCTATTTAATGGATGTTTCCAATCCTTCTTCTCCCAATTTTGGCAAGCACTGGAGCGCCAAGAAAGTCGCTGAAACCTTTGCACCAAGTGCCGACTCCATCAAAGAGGTTGTCAAATGGCTTGAAGATTATGGCATCAAGAGCGAGCGTGTAAAGCACTCGCAGAGTCTTAGTTGGATCCATGCCAACGTTACTGTTGCGGAAGCCGAGTCTTTGCTCAACACAAAATACTACGTAAGCTCAATCAGCTCTTACTTGTCGTACTTCTATGTGTCTAGCTTCATATGAATGCTTCATCTTTTTTATCCCGTCTGCTAGCTTTGATTCCTCATTTTTTCTCCAGGAATCTTCCTTGGTAAGCGATTACTGACTTTCGGGTTTGCAGGCCTATACTCATGCTGAGAGTGGTCAAACTGCTGCCGCTTGCGATGACTACAGCGTTCCAGAAAATATACGTAAACATATTGATTTCATTACACCAACTCTTCACTTCGATGCCAAGGTTGTACCTCAAAAAGAGAAGCGAGACCTGAATACTCGTCAAAAAGATGCACTTGCCAGGAGAGGAATCGACAAAAGCCATAGGATAGGTTCACCTAGCGATCCGTCTTTGCCCAAACAGGGTAAGATTATTACCGGTACATCGCATGGTGTATTGCAAAGTTCACCATTATCAACTTGTAATACGCAAATTACACCTGCATGTCTCCGCGCTTTGTATGGACTACCAACAGACGCTCCTGGTGCGAAAGGAAGTGAGTATTGCCATGCAATTGTTGTTATCAAATTTAACCGCCGATAGATTCCTATGGTATTGTCGAATATACGCCACAAGCATATCTTCCGGGTGGTATGTGTTAGTTTCCATTCAGAATGCAATTGTTGACTTATATTATAGATTTGGATTTGTTCTTTGGCAACTTCTCACCTGCGCTTGTCGGCGCTAGACCTATTTTTGACTCCATCGATGGTGGTGTATTGCAAACAGTTGCTGAATTCTTTGACTATAACGGAGAATCTGTAAGAAAATCCCAATTCTTTATGTATTGCCTAGCTAATCCAATACAGGACTTGGATCTCGAATACGGAATGGCACTTGCATATCCACAAGAAGTTACATTATACCAGACCGGAGATATTGGTGAAGGGGCATCATTCAACAACTTCCTCGACGCCATCGATGGCGACTATTGTACATCGGATGGTGGTGACGATCCAACCTATGATGCAGTCTATCCTGATACATATGGTAACGGCAGCTACTACTACCAAGGACCAGAGAACTGTGGTGGGTTCGCTGCTACTAATGTTATCTCCACCTCCTATGCTTATGACGAGTCTGATCTTTCACCCGCTTATGAGAAACGCCAATGCAATGAGTATCTTAAGCTAGGTCTTCAAGGTGTCACTATCTTGTACTCCTCGGGTGATTATGGTGTTGCTGGTAACGGAGGAGCATGTGGTGATAATAATTGTAAGTCCTCTTTCTGATTATGATACTTTGGTAGTTTATGCTCACATAATTGGGATAGCATTCAACCCTTCATTCCCGGGTACTTGCCCATATGTCACCGCCGTTGGAGCCACACAAGTTAAGCCTAACGCCACTGTTACTCAACCAGAAGAAGCTGCCGAGTCAGTCAGTAAGTATTATCATCTCTTACCCGTTCTAAAATATATTCTCTCATACATGCTAACCATGGTCAAATAGTCTATTCTGGTGGAGGATTCTCTAACGTATTCCCCATTCCTGATTATCAAAAAGAAGCCGTAGGAACTTACTGTAAGGCAAATTTTTCCCTTCAACACCACAAACTTCAATCCCAAACCCTAACTATCCCATCCACTCACTCCCTCCTAACTCATTTAAACTCCCTCACTAACCTCCCTTTCACTCTTACAGTCGCTGACCATCTTCCCTCCTACACTTCTGCCCAATACAATAACTCCCAAACCACCCGCGGTTACCCTGACATCTCAGCCAACGGTGTGAATTATGTTGTAGCCGTCGACGGTGTCTTCTCTCTCATCTATGGTACCTCGGCTTCCGCACCTGTTGTCGGCGCCATAATTACATTGATAAATGCTGCACGCATCAATGCGGGGAAGAAACCCGTTGGATTTGTAAATCCAGTGTTGTATGCACATCCAGATGTGTTGAACGATATCACAAGTGGAGGGAACCAGGGGTGCGGCACTGCTGGGTTTGAGTCTGTGAAGGGCTGGGATCCTGTGACGGGTTAGTTCTTGTTTTCCCTTCTCTCTTATCTTATACTTCAACTCTGTTTGAGAAGTCCTGCAATGGACACATAATCTCGTTACTTGAAGATAATATACTAACTCCATGAAAAACAGGTCTTGGAACACCCAACTACCCCAAGCTTCTCGAGCTCTACCTCTCTCTACCTTAGTTTGTATCAATTTCAGCCATGCGCGAATACCCAAGTATATCACATCGGAATACCGCACTATAAGAAAAAACCGTTGTAAAAAATAGTTGAAAAAAGATCTTGAAGACTTGATAGACTACTCAATGATTGGAAAATGGATGTTGTAAAGAGGATAGGTATATTGTATATAGAAAGAGAGTGATGGGAGGAGATACGCTTGAACTTGGTATTTGAGGCAGAGGATGAGCATACTACCGAGTAGTTAATGATATATGATATATATACTACCTAGGTATATACAATGAAGAGATGAAGAAACTCAATTCAACCCAGTCCAACTCCAGCCTCAACCTCGATCGAATTCCTCCCTCTTATTCAAACTCCACGAGTCCACAAGCAAGTCCATGTGTCCAGAGATGTAATCCCAGACAAAGTACCCCGTATGCAACTATTCAAATACAAAGTTCTAACAATTCTCAATCTCCCAATCCATCCCCAATTGCAACATCCTCCAAAATCCCCAAGATCACACTCACAAACAACCCCGTATGTAGTATAAACAAAGTCAAATCAAGATCCCCAGTCTACATAGGTAGGTAGTATGCGATACGTGTATTCATATCCGGATGATGGCCTCTCCTCTCCCCACTCCCCACATTCTGTTTAAGAAGAGGAAAAGTCAGTCCATTTGGTGGAGCTCGGTGGGAATATTATGTGGATTCTCGATTCTGGGAGCTTTCGATGTTTTCAATGGGCGTGAAAGGTCGAGATTTAGGGTATGTGCATGCATGGTTGTTTTTTGTTATGTCGCTGTGGAAATAGAAATACAAACTTGCGCACTTTAGATGAAACAGTCTGAATTTCACGGGCAAGTATTTTAAGCACAAACATACAATGTAATGGTTCGAAGTCAACAGTTTACGTTGCAATGCCTTTGTGATTAGAATTATGACATAACCCATGTATTACGATGAGTCGTCTATCATATCACGCCGAAAAACATCAATCCATTGCAAATATTGTCGAAGATTGTTTATGCCACAATCAGACTTATTTCATTGAGAGCGGAATAACGATCAAGTCCACTCCTTTTGAACACACAGGGCTTTCCCTCTCAAACCGTAGCACATGAACGGTTATCGAGTATCTTTCCCTCATAAGTGCTTTCAAATTTGACCCCCAAGAAATACAGTTCATTGCGGAAACTTCTTAATTATTTTTGTTGGGTATTGACACATTTACCATTGCTCAGCAGTTCCGCTGGCAGCCCACTCTTGTCCGGCAGCAGCTGGTGCGGCAGCCCAGTCAGATGGCTCAGCAGCATCCCATGAAGCTCCACCAGCGGCAGCAGTGTTACTAGCAGCAGTGAATGCACCAGCGTTAGCACCAGAGACCTCCCAATCACCGGTACCGGCGAATCCTTGGTCAACAGCTTGAGCTCCGACCTGCAATATTGAGTTAGTAAGAGATTTCTCAAAAAACAATTTCAAATGTATAGCATACCTCATCAGCACCTGGAGCCTTGGCCTCCTCAATGGCGTCCTTGTTCTCCTCGGCTTCTGGGTCACGGTAGAAGTACAAATCAACCATGGTGTCCCACTCAGCCTCACGGGAAACGATGGAACCACGGAGACGGAGGACCTCACGAGCCAACATCCACCAAACCAAACCGATGGAGTGACGACCCTTGTTGTTGGTTGGGATAGCTACATCGACGAACTCAGTTGGGGAATCGGTGTCGCAAAGGGCGATAACTGGAATGTTGACGTATGAAGCCTCCTTGATAGCTTGAGCATCGGTACGTGGGTCGGTAACAATGATGAGGCGGGGTTCCTTGAAGGATCGAGTGATGTAATTGGTGAAGTTACCAGGGGTGAAACGACCAGCAATGGCAACAGCACCAGTGTGAGCGGCGAACTTCAAGACAGCACGTTGACCGTAAGGACGAGCGGAGATAACACAGATATCAGCTGGGTTGTCGATGGCTGCGATGATACGGGCAGCGAGGACGATCTTCTCCCTAAAAAACAAATTTGTTAGATATGGACCTTGAATTTTTTTTCTTTTCAATTTTTTATTCTTCTTCTGACTGCCGATTTCAATTTTCCGCTATTCAAACGTACCAGGTCTTTCCAATGTTGATGACATTGATTCCATCTGGGCGAGTCTTCCAGAGATATGGCTCCATGTGAACTTGCAAGTTCTTGGATCCCAAATGGCATTGAGCGGCCAAGAGCTGCTCAATATCCTGGGAGGTAGGATTGAAAATCGCGGGGAGTTGAGAAGGTGCCATCTTTGCGATTTGACTTATTGTCGACTTGGTCAAACCTTTAGGAGATGGTTGTCGTGATGTTGTCGATTTGCGAGGAACGAAGAATCAATTTCGCGATGGTGGGAAATAAAAGTTCGCGAAACCCTAATCAAGATTAGCCATTGGCCCTTGTAATTACTGCCATAAATATTAGGCATGAAGCCACCTCTAGAACTAGCCCATATTGGTCTTAGCTTGGAAATTTATCTAGATGGGACTTTGAGGGGAGCAGAAGTAAGGCTTGGGTTTAGTGATTTGATAAGTGATTAAACAAATTCGCAATGCCTCCTCGAATATCCATTCTTTCGCGCTTGAGCGCATCTCCCTGTAAGACCAAATACCTAAGAAATGTAAATACTTTTATCTAATTGAAATAATAGTCTGTTTTCGCCCGGCTCCAAACTCATCGGCTTGCTCTTTCTCCTCCACATCCGTAGCCAGTGCGGCAACATTCGCTCAGCGAAGAGCGCATAAAGATCCTTATGCATTGGCACAATCAAGACAAAGAAAGCAGTCGAATCTGGAAAGGCAGAAAGTACTTAAGAAGGAACGGGAGGCTTCATTGGGAGACCCAGTACGAGGTGTTTCGACACCATTTCTAGAATCTCTTGATACCGTTGGAGGGTCTACGCTCAAATTCGATGCAACTACGACCAAGGGCTCCGGAGAAGGGGTGAAAGTGCAAGGCGCCGATAAAGTTCTCTTGAATCACTTTTTAACCCCAACTGAACTCCAAGGTGCCATCCAACGTTCATATCACCTTACGGAGCCTATGTTGGCCGAAAATAGAGATTTAGCAGATGTCCACGCAGAGGAGCAGGCAAAGAAGAAACACGAAGAAGATCATGCAAATGCGGCTGCAGCATTGGCACGTATTGTAAGCTTAGAAAATGCAAGTTCAAAGGATAAGACTAGGGCGAATATCGTAAGGTGTATAAATACATTCGGACGCCACAAGACGGATGGGATTTTGAGACCTAGAGCGCCTACGCAGGATGCCATTGAAGGCACGACTAAGCCAGAGAAAACACCAAGAGCTGGACCAGATACGGGCAGCTCTGAGGTTCAGATTGCAATTTTGACTGCAAAGATTAGGGTGCTTGCAAATCAATTGGAATCTAAGCGTGGAAACAAGGACAAGGTCAACAAACGAAATCTGCGTCTGTTAGTTCACAGGAGGCAGAAGTTGCTCAAGTACCTAAGGAAAAAGGAGCGTGGGAGTGATAGGTGGGAGAATCTGATTACAACCTTGGGCTTGACAGAGGGTACATGGAAAGGAGAGATTAGTCTGTAAATAATATCAAAATGTAAACCACCGCGCCAAGGTATGTATCATAAAAGGTATAAAAGTGTAGCATGCAATTTTGAAATCAATATCCGTACTCTCCCTACGCCAGCTCGCCTACTAGACCCGTACAAAACCTTGGAAGCCTGAAGCTTGGTACAATGAAGAAACTATTATAACAACACCCCCCCCCACTAAAATACACTGATATAGTTGCCGATTCGTTCTTTTTGATTTTGTGCTATGCACTCTGCAATCCAGGTAATGTTACGTATTTCCTGGGCAAAGTCAGTAATCATCCTTTACCGCGATATGAAGCATTAAACGTACCTGTTCCCGCAACTTGACCCATGCATAGACAATGGCAAATGTGAATTGCCTCGTGAACGCACCTTTGGAGATTTCCATCTCCTTTTGATAGAACAAATCTTCTAGACTTTTCTCGTTGCCGCCAGTTCCTCCGCTCATGTTGCCCGCTCCAGTGTTGTTTTGTCCTAATCCAGTGGCATCAAAGTAACCCTTGTAGTCACTAACCCCCTCAACCGCAAGTCTAACACCTTCAATATCATCTGCTCTGGAAAGTAAGATTGTTCCTGCTGGAGAAAGACGTCCAAAATTGGGGTATAGCTTTTGGCGATCTTTCTTTGATAGCTCTGTACCAAAAGAGTTAAGGGTGATATTGATAGCTCTTCTATCGGCTTCAAATTCAAGTATCTCGGACATGACTTCGGCTGTTGGGGTACTGGCCATATCTGGGTCGGTATTCACGAAGTTGTAGAAATCCTCTAGGTAATTTTTATACAGAGTATTGCGAACAATCTCAATGTTAAGCTCGTCCAGATCTTGGTGGCTTAAGCTTCCCTTAAAGTATGGTGCTAATGGCGTTTCAATCAAGACACTGTTGTATAATTCTTCTATGTTTGTAGCAACACATAGAACGGGCATAGTTTCAAACCAACCAAGAGGGTGGCATCGTTCAAGCAGTTCACGAGTGTCTCTTTCGTGGAGAGTTCCTGTAATCAAAAGGGCTACATTATCGATCATGTATCCATATGTCAAGTAGTCCATGAACTTTGCGAGTGATCCGACTGCATTCGCTCGTAGGTATCGAAATTCGGAGATGAGTTTGTCGGTAGCTTTTGCAGCGAGGGTGGATGTTGAAGGATTAGGTGGAAGTGATGCTAGGAAATCGCCGTACGCCGGTCCAAGTTGAAGCTTGAGATCTAGTCTTCTTGTTACTTGATGCGTTTTGAGAAGAGTAAAGTATTAATTACCATCGATAGTCTCGCATTGAATCAGGTTATTATAATTCTGGCCTGTCAAGAGTCCATTGCGATAACCTCTGACGATACCCTCAATATAGCTGCGAAGAGATTAGATATTGATGCCATCAACAGAGATATAATGTATTACCCATTCTGAACGTTGTAAAATAGACCTTCCATTTTGTTTTGATGTCTGTTAACAAGATCTATTGTCGTTGCTTGAAGTTTGTCTGGACCAGTCGAGTTGCCGTCGCCAGAGCTACTTACATGGATTCTGAGTGGGCTACAGACTTATAGTGCAGGAGTTGAGTTCTTAGATCACCTGACTGAACACTAAGCCGATGTTGGTACCCCTGTCATTAGCGTCTGCCACTATTTTTTACTTGAACAAAAAATTATTCCTTGCGAAAAACTACAAGCTCTCCTCAGAATTTTGGACGCCCATTGATCAACACCAACACGAAGAGACTTGGATTATTTCTTCACAATGGCGCCTTTATTTATTCTTACAGAGACGGCCGCTGGATTGGTCTTGTTCAAGGCCGACAAAAAACTTTTGAAGAAGGATGATGTCGCTTCAGAAATTGAAACCGCAGAGGGGATCAATGGATTGTGAGTGCAATTGCTTCATAATGGCGCTCTCCCAATTGAATTACAAACTTCTAACATGTTCAATTTCACGGATTAGATTGAAGCTTAAGCAATTCCAAAAGTTCGACAGCGCCGCGACAGCTTTGGAGGAGGTTGCTTCCTTGGTCGAGGGAAAAGTTTCACCTATGCTTGCAAAACTTCTCGATACCTTGAAAGATGAGAAGAAGGCATCTTTAGCAGTTGCCGACCCTAAATTGGGTCAAGCTATCAACAAACTTCCAGGTTTGACACTCACACCAATCTCCGATTCGAAGACAAATGATATTTTCCGTGGAATTCGCGATCACCTCCCCTCTTTGATCCCAGGTCTCCTTCCTGAACACATCTCCACCATGTCTCTCGGTCTCTCGCATTCATTGTCGCGCCATAAGTTGAAGTTCTCACCCGACAAGGTTGATACCATGATTGTGCAAGCTATTTCGTTATTGGACGATTTGGACAAGGAGCTCAACACATACGCTATGAGAGTCAAGGAGTGGTATGGATGGCATTTCCCAGAAATGGGCAAGATTGTGAACGACAACTTGGCCTATGCTAGAGTTATCTTGAAGGTTGGCATGCGCGTCAATACTTCCAGTACCGACCTCGCAGATATTCTCCCAGAAGAAATCGAAGCCGCCATTAAAGCCGCTGCCGAAGTTAGTATGGGTACCGAGATTACTGAGGAAGATTTAGACAATATCAAGCTCTTGGCTGAGCAAGTTGTTGGCTTTACCGAATATCGTCAACAATTGTCCAGCTACTTATCTGCCCGTATGCAAGCAATTGCTCCCAACTTGACAGAGTTGGTTGGTGAATTGGTTGGAGCCCGATTGATCGCTCATGCTGGATCTCTCATGAACCTCGCAAAGAGCCCTGCCAGTACCATTCAAATCCTTGGTGCTGAAAAGGCTCTATTCAGAGCTCTCAAGACAAAACATGACACACCAAAATACGGTCTCATCTACCATGCTTCATTGGTTGGTCAAGCTACCGGCAAGAACAAGGGCAAGATTGCACGTATGTTGGCCGCCAAGGCTGCTATTGGACTCCGTGTCGATGCCTTGTCAGACTGGAGTGCCCAAGGTGAAGGTAAGGGTGACGATGTTGATGATGAAGAAAGATCTGCATTGGGTGTTACTTCACGTGCCAAGATTGAACGTCATCTCCGAGGTCTTGAAGGGAAGCCTCTCCTTCCTCGAGGTGTTGCTGTCGGACCAAATGGTAAGGCAACTTCAGCTCCTGGTAAGTGGGAAGTCAAGGAAGCCCGAAAATACAATGCAGATGCAGATGGACTTGCTGGAGATGAACCAGCTGCTGCTATCCCTTTGAGAGAGAAGAACAAGTGAGTTTACATATCCTATGTCAATACAAAATGTCTCATTGCTAACTATTTTAGGCTTATCGAAGAAGTTGCCGAGGAGTCCGGTTCTGATTCTTCGGAGGAGAGTGATGCCTCCGAGAAGAAATCCAAGAAGGATAAGAAGGGAGACAAGGAAGCCAAAAAGGCTGAGAAGGCCGCAAAGAAAGCTGAAAAGGCTGCAAAGAAAGCCGCAAAGGAGGCTAAGAAGGCTGCAAAGGAAGCTAAGAAGAGTGAAGCAAATGGCACACCAGATGTCAATGGCAAGAAGCGCAAGTCAGAAGATGATGGCGAAAAATCCGAGAAAAAGAAGAAGAAGAAGAGCAAGGATTGATTGATTGATTGGATTAAATCTTCTTTCAGTTCTGTATCATAATGCTTCGGATATCATGAGTCTGGGCGTATAGGGTTGTTTGTTTATACATTGGCGTCGTAGGGATGGCAGAGTCAGGGTATTGTCTTTAGGCTTAGATGCTTCTTGCATAGCACATATTTTGCATCGACAAAATTGTCAGCATATTCAATAAAAAGCTTCGTTCAAAATTTCTACTATAAGCTTTTTCATTATAACCAAATAAAGTGGCAGACCCTTTTGCTCCTGATATTTCAGATGATAGAATCGCTCTCCATGAGCGAGAATAATGCTGCCGAACACCATGATGTTGATCTAGAATTGAGGAATCGAATCGATATCGGATAAAACCGAGAGGCATAATTAGTGCAAGAGAGTCGAGGCTTCTGTATTCAAGACTTACAAAGGTTTATGTTTGGATGAAAATTTCAAACTAAGATAGCCAAGTATACCTATTTATGTCCAAATTCCACCTCTTATATCGATCATGGGAGAGGATGAATTAGCCGAAGTCTAACCGACCAAGCTCTCGAATATACCTTCCAAGCCATGGTCGAGCTTCGTCTTCATTACATACCCAACCACCATGGCAGGCCTCAAACTTAAAAAGCGAGCTCGCTCTCGATCCCCTGAACGCGACACCGATAAAACGTACCGCAAACGATCGCGATCCCCTAGAAGAGACAGAAAGAGATCACCAATTCGAGAACGGGAGCGCGAACGCAATCGAGAGGGAGGACGGGAACGCAGAGTTTCGCCTGCAAGAAGTGCTGCAAAAGATGATTTAGATATTGCTGGGAAGTTTGGCAGTTCTTCGGTCGCCAAGGTGCAAAGGAAAGATGAGGAGGGATCGAAGGATGTAGAAACACTGGAGGAAGAAGACACCCTGGATATCGCGAGCAAATTCGGCGCATCGGCGTTTTCGAAATTCAAAGCCTCCTCCGCTTCTTCGTCCACATCTAAAGATGAAACGGCAGGTTCTTCGAAACCTCCTGTTAGGCCTCCCGCAGCGCCGATATCTACGGCGGTTTCCGCGTCGTCGGCGCCGTCAAATGAACCGATGATTATCGTACATGTTAATGATCGGTTGGGAACCAAGGCGGCGATTCCGTGTTTGGCGAGCGATCCGATTAAGCTATTTAAAGCGCAGGTAGCAGCGAGGATTGGGAGACAGCCACATGAAATCATGTTGAAGAGGCAGGGAGAAAGACCATTCAAAGATCGGTTGACGTTGGAAGATTATGGCGTGGGTAATGGGGTGCAGATTGATTTGGAGATCGATACTGGGGAGTGAGGGGAGAGTATGAAAAGGACTGGGGTATACTAAAGGTGTGGAGATAGATTTGGCATTTGGGGATGCTCTATGGTTCCCGCAGTGGTACTAGAGGTTTGTGATTGATATCATAACGGACTTTAATTATGATTAATTTGAGGTTCACGGGGACCGGAATGGCTTGCAGATCTGCCACGTATGCATTCGTATAATATAGATAGTGAGAAGAGGAAAGTAGACCCGACGCATGCTACTCTTTATTCACGATTGACATCCAATTCATACCATCCCAATTCCCCCAATTTCTAGTTTTTGCAAGACCCCATCTTCAACCCTCAGCCTCGCCTGGACCAAAAAAATAAATAAATCCTTATCGATAAGCCTCGTCTTCGCAAGCAGTTTCCCATACCAACACACATCCAAATCTCGTCCATATACCACACACCACCCGCAAGCCCTTTCAAAAATACCCAACCAACCGATGCATCAACCATGCTCACCTGTCCCCCAACCCTCCACACCCGCCGCCCCTCCCCAACAACCATCGAATACACCGTCAGCACGCGCCCCCCCTTAACCCTCCCCCTGCGCATCCTCCTCACCCTCACCCACACCATCCGCATAACCCTCGCTCTTGCTATCCTCCTCCTCCTCTACACCACCTACCTCACGCACATTCCCCCCCCCATCCTCCTCACGTCCCTCCCCCTCCCCCTGCGCATCCCCTCCCCCCTCCGAACACTCAGCGCGTCGCTCCCCCCCCTCCTCCTCCTCCCCCTCTCCCTCGGCGCCCTCACCCTCTGCGTCCTCCGCCCCCACACCACCGAGTCCCTCCTCCTGCTCCGCCACCTCGGCCTGCAGATCTCCAGTTCCCCGAAAACGTACCTCTCCACGACCAAAACCCGCTTTATACCCAGTGAGAAGGTGCAGGATATATACATCAATGAGGTGTTTCGGAATTTCGAGGTGCGGTATGTATTGGTTGTTGTTGTGGAGGGGAGGGGGAACTCCTCGTTGTGTTTGAGCGGTTGTTGCCTGGAAGGAGGGTGTTGGAGAGGGTATGGAGGGGAGGGAGGAGGGGCTTGTTTGGGGGGAGGAGGCCGTGGCGAATGGGAATGGGGGGGTGGGTGTTGGGGGTGGGGGGAAGGATGGAGAAGGGGAGGAGAGGCTGTGATGTATGGGCTGGGCGGGATTGGACTGGACGGTATGGGGGTGGGGATTTGGGAATAATATACGGATTGGGGTGATGCGGGAATAATGGTTTATATGATGGGTGGTAGAGGATTGGATGTATGATTTGCTTTTACAGGAGAAGCACTGAGACTCTTCTCCGATCCCGCAGGGCGAGGGCTGGTTCATCTTATGGGGGCATGGAAGAGTACGGTCAGCCTTATACCAAGGATGGAGTACTCTCACGAAAGCAAAGACATGGCAGGCTTGGCTATCGACTCACAATCGAAGCGATAAGACGTGCAGAGACGCGTTGGAAATCGGCTTATGTCATTATTCAATCAAGACATTTGCTAAGATTGAGACCCCTAGCCCATAGAAATACAGGCAGATGGACAAGGGGGAGAAGTGAATAGTGTCAGGTGGGAGAAAGACGCGTGAGATATGTCTCAGAGGGGCAAGCTTCTAGAAGGAGACCCATTTATACCCCTCTCAGACAATCATCTATACCTATTTAGGTCACGAAACAAACAGATCAACCAGTCACAAAGAAGCAAATGCATATATTTGAAAGGCCTTGTATTTACGAACTCCAAATCTGACTCCCCCATCCTTATCCGCAAACTCCAGTAGCCACTCAAAACGAAATTAGTAAACACACGCTATTCATTTTACCAGGACAAAACCCACCCCCCCTCACACCAGCACCCACACCCACACTCAAAAGCGACCTCCCACCCTTATGAAAAATACAGCCCAATCACTCTACAGAGAAGCGTTCCCTCCAAATCACAGGGTGACCGCCTCACCCCATTACCACCACACACACCCAGCTCCACACTGCAGAGCCCGGTTCCCAGGGGCCCGCAGAACCATGCATAAACGGGAACTACTGCAGCCCTGGCGTCTCTCGCCATCTGCAAGCCCTAAGAGCCTGTTCAACCGGCACTGCTGAATCCCCGCACAGGGAACGACAAGCGCTCCACCCAATCATAACTATCATAACCTCGTTTAGAAAAATGCTTCAAAGATCCGCTTTGTTGGAGAATAAAAGCAGCGCCTGTAATAATACATGGGCTGCGGCTCAGTGGAAAGGTACCAAGGAAAAGAAAAAGGGCATTTTTATCGTAAGCGACGGATGGAAGTAGGAAACAAACGAATTGGAGAAATTTCGCTTTTAATACTCCGGAGATGGGTAACGCTCGCGGGCTTGTGCGTATTCTTTGGGGTGTCTTTTGGAGACTTTGGTTTTGATCGCTCTGAAATGATATGAGAATTGAGATTTGGCCAAAGTATAATAGTAGGATATTATCACTTACCCCATTCGATGTTGAGTCCATTCCAAAGTTGCCTTCACCTCCTTGGCATCTTGATAACCTTCTTGCAATCTCGCTCTAGTTCTTGCAAGGCGTTGTTGCGCCAAAGCTTGCAAATCCATGATTTCTCTATGTTTTGCATTCAACAAACCAGATCTGATGAAACCGTCAGCACATGAGATTTCAAGGGTGAGCTTTCAGAAGACGATAAGCTTACGTTTGTGCTTGAACTGCCAGAGTGCGATTCTAAAGGAAGGGGGTCGAATGCGCCAGAAAACCGATCTTGCATATACTCTTGCAAATCGACTCCATTGGCTGAAGCAGAGCTATCATAATCTCCACTTGCACTTCCAGCGTAACTGCTGGAAGTAGCAGAGTAAGTAGAATTGCCATACGCAGGTGTCATGCCGGAACCTGTAGTTACAGATTCAGGAGCTTCTGGTGGGGAGACTCCATAGGCAGTATTTTGTGGAGTGTAGTAGGAAATCTGTTGAGATTTTGTAGGAACGGGAATGGGGAGGGAGGTGGATTGGTAGTAACTTGGTTGATAGGCCATGATGTAATAGTGTGGAATTAGAGTGAAGTTAAAAATTTGCAAACGACAACAAAGCTGTTTAGACGAAATGAATTGTGTAATATAAGATTGCTCTGCAATGCAAGCAATGTGAAAGACACAAGGTAGTATCCTGATGATGAGATGATACTACGATCAAGCACAGGCAATAGTAGTTTGAGTCAATGGGTATGAGACGTCTTGTTTGTTCAACAAGGTAACGTAGATAGGTAGTGTTTGTAACTTGGTATGAAGCGGTGTAGAGTTGAGATGAGAATTTGCAAATGGATGAAAAGGAAGAAGAAAGGAAATCTCTCGAGGAGGGTCTCACGCTTCCTTTTATACACGGCCAGATGGGCCAAGTCACCTAGAGAGGACTAGCATTGCAGAGAGAGGGGAATGGAAAATACTAGTCTTGACCCCGAAACTTCCTTACGTATCAATGACCCCGCGTCAAGAAGGAAGAGATAGGCTGATCTTTTTACACTCTTGCCCTTTTCCTTACTAGTCCATTACCACCAACCTCCCCTAATCCACCCTATCCGTCCTCTCACGTTTGACCCGAGGCCTCTCAACATGCAGTAGTATATATGTTGATGGGGTGACCCTTGATAGTTCAGGCTTACGCAGTCGAATTGGATTGGCCCAAGAGGAAAAGATATTATTGACCAGAGATAGGCCGTATTGCCATTGCATATGCCAAAGGAATTGGATTGGTGGGAAATGGTGGGAAGTTGTGGGAAAGAGGAAGGAAGGAAGGGAAGGGAAGGGAAGGGAAGGGAAGGGAAGGGAAGGGAAGGGAAGGGAGGGAGAAAGGAGTGGTGGTATGAAATTGGTGGTATGAATTGGTGGTATAGATGGTGATCGATGGTAGTGAACAAATTCAAATTCTCTATGATATAATCTAGATCTTCAATAAAACCAACTAGAGCTAATAGTTATTACACCATAAAAAGTGTGTAGTATGTAGTGAAGTATGTAGTGAAGTGAGCAAGCATATGGGAAATGAATGAACAAACGAACAAGCGCGGTCACGCTAAGAAAGAAAGAAGGAAAAAAAGATTAATCACATTGGACTGAATAAGGAAGGAATGGATGGTGGGTGATGGGTGATGGGTGATGGGTGATGGGTGATGGATGATGATGGATGATATAATAAAAGCAGCATTGGATTTATTAAATAGCAATACCTAGGTGAAGTATGCGGGATCCCTTTCTTTGGTTGGGAGATTTTTATAACGGCTTGGTTTGAACATTACATTATTTCATATCCATGTATGTTGTTCGGGTGAGGTAAGGTAAGGTAAGGTAAGGTAAGGTACCTAGTGGGTAAGGTATTGGCAAGGCATCGGTAAGGCATCAAGGTATTAATAAGGCATAAAGGAAGAAAGATATTACTACCTCTACCTAGGTACCTGATACCTGATACCTGATACCTGATACCTGATATCTGATAACCTGATACTTCATTCCCTCATACCTGATACTTCATGCCTCATACCTCACACCTCATATCTCACACCTTATCCCTCATACCTCATCCCTCATACTAACACCGAATATCTACCTGGTACCTACCTATCTAGTATCTACCTACCCTGTGTACCTACCTACCTAGTACCTAGTACCTGCCTACTCCACACATGCATATTAAGTAATCAAGGCGCAAAGCTCCCAAACGTTTGGACGATCCCCAAGAAGGGATTTCCAATTCGATTTCCAATCATCACTAGTACTTGGGCTTCATTGCAGGAGATTAGGCTCTAGGGCCGGAGAAGATACCAGCCTCATAACCCGTGAACCTGAAATTGTACCTCAATACCTTCTGGCTAGGCAGAAGGTAAGGTGAGTACCAGCAGAATTGATACTGATTTTGTTACTTGGTATTTACTTATATTATGTGAGTGTGTATGTGTGTGTGAGTGTGTATGTGAGTGTGAGTGTGTATGTGATGTGAGTGGTATGTGAGTGTGAGTGTGTATGTATGTGTGTGTGTGTGTGTATGTGAGTGTATATGTGTAGTATGTGTGTATGCGTATATATATATATATTGTTGTGTATATATGCGTATCTACTAGATAGTACCTAGCTACTTAACTACCTAGTATATCAACATCAACATCAACATCAATCAACATCAACATCAACATCAACATCAACATCGACATCAACCACATCACCTTTTCCTGTAGAAAAATGAAATCCTGATGAATATCTATCTTCATCTCATATGAGTAACTGGACCCCCCCCCCCCCCCCCGATCAACCACATCCATCAACTCGCAATTACACATTTCGAAAAATCTTCTCCTTTCTTTTTCCAGTACGACCTAACGTGCATCCTGCCTACGTACTATCTAATCCTTTCGTTTATTCTGCCCATCTGTATGCGTTGTCAAATTTTCTCAGGAATTTCGACCCATCTCCTGCTACCTACTCCTACCTAGCTATCCCTAATAAATGCCTTCTTTCCCCTCGCCAAACCCCTCCCCCCTGGTTGGATTGGGACGGAATGAAGAAGCAGGCGAATGATGAATCAAGAAAGTGAAATGACACACCCACACACACACACACACACACACCAACATTGAACATTTCGAAAAGAATTCAATTTTCTACAAAGCCAATTAATTAATTGATCATATCATATCATATTATATTATAATTATCCTCACCTACTTTCCTCCTTTCTTCTTCCTTCCCTGAAACGCCATCAACATATTATATGCAGGACAGATGATCACAGGATTGCTTTCGGTCCCAAAGATCTTGATTCCCATTTTCATTTACGTATACCCAGCTCTTTTGACCAACAACAACAACACTCTGCACGTCATGAACAGAAAGAAAACCGAAAAAAGAAAAAAAAAGAAAATCAGCATCTTAGTATTAATAAAAATCCCAACAACTACCTAATGCGAGCTGGGCACTTCAAATATTCGCAATCAATCAAAAGACCATTTCAAGTGAGAGTGAGATGATACATCCATAAAATGCCATGCAATCAATGTGTTACCGATGCTGTATTACAATTTCTGGTTCCGGAGCTGGGTCTTAACCTGCATTTTGGGTATTGAGCTACGAGGTAAACGATGCGGCAGCAGACGTACAAACGTAGAAACGGTTGAATTGACAGGGCTGTGTCCTTTATCCCTTCAACCAATCATCTTGATCAATTCTTGACCTTTTATGCATACATTGGCCTCACATGCTTCAATTTCGGATTATCGTGGAATTGCCACCCAGCAGCTCTCACTGCATGCTTATGCTTATGCTTGGTGTTTGGAATTTTGGGATCGTCCTACTTATACATCTATGTCGTATCCCTCCTTACAGAAACATAAACTCGGGTGAATTGAATCTATATGTACGCATTAGTATCTGCCTGCTTTATCGCCCCATCCCATCTCTAATCCCCTCGCTATGTTGGGCTACCCGAAACGCCCCCAGTCATGATATTGTCCTGTATCCTCCTACCCAAATACCTTCAAAAATCCCCACATTCCAAAGCCACTGAGGACTGGTATCGTCAAGTTGTCATCCCACCAAATATATCTACCACCACCTCACTAGCTGCCGCGTGAAACCCGCCCATAAACTCATGATACCCAAAGCTAAACCACCAGAAACAATGCCTTGAGCCTCACTCAGGCCAATAAGATCTCGGATCCCCGCAGGAAGTATCAAGTCTCCCGAGAACATAAAGGGCCAGTCCAGATCATCTGAAAAGGGGCCAGTCCTTGGTGCTAACCATCCCCAAAATACCGCTGCGGTGGCCACGCCAACGACGAATGCGGCAAGGGACCCAGCGAGTGATTTAACCGTGTCTTATCCTTGGAGTGTATCTTCCGTAGGCTCGCCCCACAGTACTCGCCGCCGTATCACACCAGCTCAACAGGAGTATTCCCATCACACCAATATCTTTCGGAAAGAATCCAAGTACGATCCACGCGCCAAGTAAGTACCAGATGACACCATTCCATCCATCATACTCCGTTTTTCTCGCATGAAAGCTCCAAGCAATCGGACATATAAGCCATTAAAAGCCGGGTAATTGTGCCTAACATAATCCACCGTTGCTATGGGTATTAGGCGCCCCATTAGTAAGTGTGATAGCATTTGTTTGAACCCCAGAGATATAAAGCCAAATCGTAAGAAGCCTATCGAGACATGTAATAACTTCCTTGGTATTTCATGACGAGTATAAATGACCTCCATTGTCTATGAATAGGGATAAGTCCTAAAGGACTAGGACTTCTACTAAAGTCTCTCCAGCTCCATCCTGAACTCACACTCGCAGTCGATGGTGAGAGATGCCCGTTGGTTACCTTTCCATTTGTACCATTCGTACCATTCATACCATTTGTTCTTCTAATTTGATACTTTCTATAGGCTTGGAAATCTTTCTCGTAGTCTTGACTTGGGGGTTTGCTGCTCTTCGGGATTTTATAGGACTTCGGCTTCCTTGACCTGGATCTATCCAACTCAATAGCTGAATCCTCAGCCTCATCCTCATCTATTCCTTCACCATCAAGACTGTCTGCGCTGACAGTCTCTTCCTCGCAGACCTTGTCATAGGCCCAAAATATTCTCCATTTTGCGCCATCTCCGTGGGGTAGGGGAGGGGATATAACCGCGGAGTAGCCGGAATGTCGGAAAATGGTCTCGACATTATAAAATTTGGGAAACAAGATATAGGAATCACACCAGCGAGTGGTCCGCCGACTAAGGATGAATGCTTGTAGCAGTGAAAAATGGGAGAGGAAATATTGGTCTTTCGTTGAAGAGCGAGTTGTGTGGATGGATGAAAGATGCTTCGAATAAAGTTATAGTGTGAGAAGGCACGAGAGGTGGTGCAGGACTGAGCTGCATCGTTAAGAGAGATATGATGACTTTTTGCGCCGCGTAAAGACGTTGGCACATGAGTTATATGAAGATTCTTATTAAGTGTTGACGAGAATTGAATCAATGAGACACGGGCTGATAAGATGCCCTTGACGCTGCACGACAAGGAACCTGGAAGGCAAAGAAGGATATTCCTGTTAGAGAGTGACTAAGCACGCGATAACTTCCAGGTTTGTTTTTAAATGAATGAGGGATGGAATAGAAATAGAGAGGAGATGAAATTATATTCTGTATAAAGTTAGGTAGGTATTGATAATCAATATATACCTGATGCCTACTATTGAATTATTAAATATCGAACTTGCCTTTAGATCTTTGGTCAAACCGTGGAAGGATGGAGGAGTAGCGAGCGACCTAGGTAAGCATCATAGAAATTTTTGTAACTCAAACATTCTGACGTAGACAAGAAAGTTTGATTATTAATTGGGGAACGTGAACGAACGTGCGGTGCATCCAATAGTTGATTCTTGATCCCACACGATCCTCGATAAAGGATTATGTAATATATAACAACGGAGTACGGAGTATATACAACTCCCGAGGTCGCTAATGACAATATTGTCGGACCCGGAGAGAAAAAAAAAACATTGGTGTGCTCCGATAAGATAAGAATTTATTACAGCTTCGGTTTTATCGCAGATTGAAACGAAATCATAGAAAAACTCAGCTTCATATTAATCCAGAATATCACAACAGTGCCATGGCGATCGATGGTGAAAAGAAGAAAGATCCAAGAGCTTGGGATGCTCTCACACCTGCATTGGCAGAATGGATATTGGATGCCATTTCGTCAATGGGTTTGAAAAAATGACCCCAGTACAAGCATCTACACATTCCCTTATTCATGGAAAATAAGGATGTTGTTGTTGAGGTAAAATCTCCAACATCATTCCAAAAACGTCGTACTAACGAGTTTAAGGCTGTTACAGGTAGTGGAAAAACGTTATCTTTTTTAATACCCGTTGTAGAAAAGTTGTTGCGACTAGAGGAACCAATTAAGAAACACCATGTCGGTGCTATAATTGTCTCCCCAACTCGAGAGCTCACAACTCAAATTCATTCGGTCCTCACCTCCTTACTCGCATTTCATGAACCATCAGCCGAAGCACTGAAACCATTGGAGGAAGGCGAGAAACGAAACCTTCGTCAACGTTAAGCGTAGTCCCACAGCTTCTACTTGAGGCACAACTACTCCGGCGCAAGATCTCAGCAGATTTCTCAAGAATAGCCCTAATCTCCTCATCTCGACACCTGGCAGATTACTGGAATTACTTTCATCTCCACATGTCCATTGCCCACAATCTTCCTTCGAGGTCTTGGTATTGGATGAAGCAGATAGGTATTGGATCTAGGCTTTAAGGATGATTTGCAGAAGATTCTCAGCCGTTTACCAAAGCAAAGACGAACAGGTCTCTTCAGTGCCAGTGTTAGTGAAGCGGTAGGGGAAATAGTAAGGGTTGCCTAAGAACCCCAGTGAAAATCGCTGTGAAGGTGAAGGGGCTGGAAGGGTGAAAAATGACCCCTGCGAGTCTTCAAATGTCATACCTATTGACTCCACCAACCCATAAATTTCCTGCTCTACTATCTTTACTATCAAAGCTTGAACCAACTCCCCAGAAATCTATCGTGTATCTTTCGACTTGTGCGGCAGTCGATTACTTCCAACCACTACTCGAGCAGTCTTGCCTAAGCAATTTGCGCTGTTTCATTACATGGCAAGCATCCGCCCAATGTGCGACAAAGGAATTTTTCGAAATATGTCACAGCAGTCACTCCGACGATACTTCTCACCACAGATGTAGCCGCAAGAGGTCTTGACATACCACAGGTCGATTTAGTTGTTCAAATAGATCCGCCGTCAGACCCGAAAGTGTTTCTACACAGATGCGGAAGAGCGGGCCGAGCTGGGCGGAAAGGGTTGAGTGTCATCTTCTTACAGCCAGGACGAGAGGAGATTATATTCCATTTTCTTGAAATTCGTAAAACCCCAGTTACACCCTCAAGAGGCCTGAAATTAGCACAACTGATGAAGCTGCCAAAGTTCTCATCTCAAAGATGCGGAAAGAAGTGCTAGCAGACCGTGCTCTTTATGATAAAGGACAGCGCGCGTTTGTCAGTTGGGTTCAGGCATACTCGAAACATCAAGCAAGTAGTATATTCCGAGTTGCTGACCTAGATTGGACTGACTTGGGCAATGCTTGGGCACTTCTCAGGTTACCAAAAATGCCTGAACTAAAGAAGTGGGAAGGTGATAAAACTCTGGCATTAAATTGGACCTGTGTGAGTATGCATACAAAAGATAAGGTTAGAGAGAAGGCAAGACGAGTTGCTATGGAGGAAGCAAAAATTGCTGGGCCTTACGTACCAACTGAAGAACAAATAGCAAGGAAGAAGCAGAGGGCTTGGAGTCAAAAGCACGAGAAACAAGACCTCAAGGAGCTCAAGAGGGAAAAGAAGAAAGAAAGAGAGAGATTGAAAGACTGGACAAGATGACAGATGAAGAGAAGAGGCAGAACAAGAAAAGAGAGAGAGCTACAGGCTTTGATCGAACAGGTCAAGAAGAGGAAGATTGAGGATGATGCTGATGAAGAATTTAAAGGTTTGCCCGACTAGCTGTAAACTCATTGTACTCTAGATCACTGCCAAGATATACCCATTCAATGCCCAAATTATAATTGAATATTAATTTAAGGTCTGGAGATCCTTCTGGATGTCATCCACGGGTATTGTGGTTACAATTTCATGTTTGATATTTAGCAACACAGCTACATTCTCACTATACATCTATATACCCAGTGAGTCTGTTTTCAGTATCGACCCGTTCTTCTTTTGGGCTCTGTCCATATCGCATCAAATTACGCTTGAGATCCATTTTCCCATGCATCTTCTCTTTGACACCATTGCCTTAAGACCAGAACTCTTCATCATGAGTAGAGCCCATTCGTCTTCCTTTCCACTAAATATCATCCCGTATTTTCTATATCTAGATCCAGCTTCCTTTAGCTTCCAGTCCCCTCCCTGCTCCAGCTTCGCCCAAGGATTTTCGTTGAAACTTCGATCATAATACCCCTCATACCATGTCTTATTAAAACGTTCCCCGTCCACTCGGTCTTGAACTTGCCATGCTTCCTGCATCACTTCCTCCACTTCTTCCTCCCCTACCAATTCCCCCACCCGCCGTAAGTCCCATATTATTATGCACTGGTCTCGGCGGGAGCCCATGTAGATGTCCCGGTACGGATTGCGATATATTCGTATTCGCCGACTCGGGTGCAGCAGCGAGAATCGCGTCAATTTGCTCTTGTGCTTTGCGAAGTTCTTCCACTATCGCTGGATCCTCCGATGTCCCATCTTGACCCAAAGCGTGTTCTCCTCCTTCAATTCCATCGAATATCGGAGGCGGTGCACTCGTATCCATATATCTTGGTCCCTCATCTTCTCCAGCTTCAGCAGTTTTATCCCCATTCCCATCCTCACCCTCATCCAAGTCAATCTCCTCACTATTTCTCTTCTCCACAACTTTCTCACCAATAACCCTCATCTTTCCCAAAGGAATCTGATTTCCTCCACTCCCCTGCCCATTTTTCCCTCCACGATCAATCTTCTCCAATTCTGCGCCTTCGACAAATGCATCGGTTGCCGCATTAAATTTGCGTTTTTTTGAAAGCGGATTTTGATTTCCAAACCCAGAGAAGCCCATCATGGCTGCCATCGCGGCGGAATCATCTTCGAGTTCGATATCGTCCATCATTTCGCTGTCGTTGGGTTGCAGCTGGATAACAGTCTGTTTTAGAAGAATCTCCTCTCCCACCTTCTACTTCTCAAAACTTTTGTTTCACGTCTGTAGGCAAAATGAAATTTGGAGTTTATGGGAAAAAGTATATATCTTGTAGTAGATTTAGAAAGAAGAATAGTGCGCGATCTTAAAAAAAATTGTTCTGGAGGTTTGAAAGGAGAATTGGAGGAGCAATTGCGAGAGGCGTTTGAGGTTTTTTGTTTACTTGGGTGAGGCTGGTGCTGAGCCTTGTGGTGCGGGATTGGGATGGGATCCACAAGAGCTCGGCGATTCACTCGATAAGCTCTCAAGGTTCTCAATCCCTTTCCCCATATGCATTCACTTGTGCTTTGATGATGGAATTTACTTTGTCGAAAATGCAATGCAAAATTACATATGGTGTTGTATCCGGAAGGATGCACGATTGTATATCATCCATTGAAAGGTTTATATATCCTAGGTAGGAAAGGTGTATTGAGCTTGTGTCAAATGTTGCTTCTGCCGCTTTTTTTCAACTGATCGTCACGTCTTAGCAATATCGCGTTTCATAAACAAAAAACAAGTCTACTCCAGATCTCGGAAACCCCCCAAGTTGAAGGTGTCACTCACACGACGCAGAGCTAGCTATTTATATTAGAATTCGCTACAATCATGACCCACACAAGCAAAATAATTATCCGCTCTCCCCTCAAGTACAATCACCCCTCACCTACTTTCATCACACCATCCCTCGAATGGCTCCAACACACCTGGTCCGTAACTCATTCCACACTCCCCATGTGGAAAAAGGCAAAGAATGTCCGCATAACTTATAAAATCATACTTCCCACTCCCCTGACTCCTCGCCACTCCTCGACGACGAAGTAACCTCCACACCCACATCCAAAACCTGGATGCCACAACCGAAAAGTATACAAGTATCGATACACCAGATGGAGATGGTGCTTGGAACTGGAGGGGGAAGGGTTGGTTTGAAGATTGCGAGTAGCCACTGGGAAGTGCTGGGATGGGGAGAGAGAGAGATTTCAGAGGGGGTGGGGAAGGGGGAGAAAGAGAGGTGGGTTGTTACTTGGTTTGCGCCGAGTTTGTTCACGCCACAGGGGTTGGATATCTATAGTAGTAGGAAGGAGGGATTGTCAGAGGAGACTTATAGGAGGTCAAGAAGGCGTTGGAGGAGATTGAGGCAGGTGATTTGGGAGAGTTGGTCAAGAAGGATATGTTTGAGGTTAAGATTGAGTATTGAGGGTATTAACTTAGGGTCGTATTTTGTGACTAAAGAAATAGATATGCTAATCTCTATTATGGTGACGATGATGATGATGATGTCTGTGTCGATGTCGATCACTCTCATCTCTTTTCTGACCTCCGACGATGTCGGTGCCTGCGTTCTCGTTCCCGTTCATAATCCGAATCAGCCCTATGATGGGAGCTTTCGTGATCTCTTTTCAGGCTTGTCCAAACTGAATCCTTCCAGGTCATCGTCTTCCACATCTTCATCACGTCTTCGTTTCCTTTTATTTCTTCGCTCCTCTGCTTCCAGTTCCCTTACCTCCCTTTCTTTCTCCCTCATCACTGTTCTCTTTCCTTCTTCACCTGCCTTACTTGAGCAGCACCCTGTCTCATGGCAGCTAACGGGTCATTTGACACAATCCTCGCCGCATCTCTTTCCTTTCGTCTTGGATCTTCATTCCCCCAAGCATCCTTACCCGGGTTATCTTCATCAATAGCTTTCACTTCTGCAGTTGCCTTGGAATACCATGGCTATCAAGACCTTGTTTAAATCCTCCCGCATTTGAAAATCTCATTGTATATTGATCCTCGTACTCTTTCTTCTTCTTCTCCTTTTCTTTCTCAACTTCTACATTCTTCTCGACTCGAGGTTTTTGTGGACGTTCCTGTGGAAACAGATCAATATTTCCGGCATGATCAACTAACGGTGCATCTGTAGATTTTCGTAAAACTATTTGCCGGTCTTGAATGGAGGATTGAGAATCTTGAGCTGCAATACGCATCTCGAAATCAGTATCGTTTTCCCCATTTCTCTTCCTAGGCCTCCTCTTGCGCTCTTCGCCAGAACCATGTGAACGTCTCTCTCGTGTACCCTCATCATCATGTGGCTTATCTTCTGTTGGTAGTGGTGTAGGTGTTTCTCCTCGTAAAATTTGCATGCGGCGCTCTGCATCTAACTCTGCATCTGTTGCTCCTCCGCCTCCTCTTTGGCTTTTGCGATGGCTTCATCACGCCGGACTTTCTCAATATTATCTTTGTTATAGACATTCCACGACTTCTTTCCTAACAAATGACTACCAACAGTCAGTAAATCTACTCTTGAACAATCATTCAATATAGCAAAACTTACAGAGGCATGATTGGTAAACGAAGTTGTTGATCCCCGCTTTGAACAAAGAAATCTAGGTCAAGCTGAGAGGTTGCGATAAGGATTCTGGAGATGACAAGGCCAATCCAATCATTAATTGTGCTCGGTCGCGCTTGCTGATGTCAAACCTGCAAGAGACCAGCAGTCGCAACATAAAAGGCACAGTCCACTTTGGAAACTTCATATTTTCATAATTTAACTTAAGAATACAAAATACTAGAAGCTATCACTCAAGTTTATCATCTCAAAAACTATATCTGTTCATTTGAACTTTGACTCATTGTTCAAAGGACAGTTTGACTTTCAATATCATAAGGCTGGTGCCTCGCGAAAGTCCCCTGAATATCAATCACTCCGCAGCAGGCTACGTCTACCAACATTATTTGCCTCGTGTACATAAGAATTTAAAAAGGCTTTACGGGTTCTTTTGATCTTTCGATAACCTTTATAATCTCGAGTCTCAACAAACCTCTAATATTCACTGAATACGGACATCCCAACTATAACAATGAATCTCCGTAACAACCTCTTTGCCAAGGGCCAAGAACATCAAGAGGGGAACAACAGCCAGCAGGTTATGGCAGAGCTCCAGCACCTCCTCCACGGAAGATACTGCTATGGGGGCTATGATGATCCAAGAGGTGGTTATGGAGGACGTCCAGAGAAGTCTCCTCTGACATCTCCGAGACAAGCTTTCCCAACGAGACAGGCTGTTGGCGGTAGAGGTCCAATGTCTCTTAGAAAAGCACAACTTAGTATCGCCAAAGTTGATGATAAAACAAAGGCAAATCAATATATCTTTGGCAATTTGTGAGTATTCTGCTCATAAGTAAGGCATATTTGTGCTGACACCGTTACAAGGTCCGCGGTATCTTCCTATGACTTCCCGCCCAACCCGACGGATCAGATATATATCTCATATTGAATGGCATGAATGTGGTTACTGCAAGACCTTTGGATAGCTTCCCTTCAGGATGTATAAGTTTATCGGATCCACAAAGGACATGGTGTAATGTTGAATGTTGGATCGAGTAGTCGCTGAAAACATACGATCCTTTCTATCAAGGACCACAAGCTTACCTTGGAGCCCTCGACGTCGAGGTTGGATTTGCTTCGGCAAAGAAGTTCACAGATGTACCTTATGACCAAGATGAACTGGCCAGTGTGTTCATTAAGTGGTTCGAGAATCAAGTCTTCGCTCCTGGCCAAAAGCTACTGATGGATCACAAGAACATCCCTTTGTCGTTTGTTGTTAAAAACGGTCCAATTGTCGGACTTGAGTATGGAGAAAATGTTGCACCGTCTCCAACCGTCAGCGCTCCACAAGCTCGGGGTATCTTAGTGAGAACGACTCCTATTACATTTACAAGATTCAAAATCACCCATTAAGCTGAAGGGGTCGAGTAAGCGGCCGGCCGCCAATTCTATCATTGCACCGGATTTAAATTTGAGAATATGGGCATTGGTGGTTTAGATACAGGAGTTTCAGTGCTATTTTCCGAAGAGCTTTCGCTTCTCGTATCTTTCCTCCTGGCTTGATTGAAAAATTGGGCATTCAGCACGTGAAGGGTATCCTTCTCTTTGGTCCTCCGGGTACTGGAAAGACGCTCATTGCTCGTCAAATTGGAAAGATGTTGAATTCAAGAGAGCCGAAGTCATCAACGGTCCCGAGGTACTTAATAAATACGTCGGTCAATCCGAAGAAAATATCCGAAAGCTCTTTGCCGACGCCGAAAAGGAGTACAAGGAAAAGGAGACGAGAGTGGCCTGCATATCATCATTTTCGACGAATTGGATGCTGTATGCAAACAGAGAGGAAGTGGCGCTGGCGGTGGAACAGGTGTTGGAGACAGTGTTGTCAATCAACTTTTATCAAAACTCGATGGTGTTGACCAGCTCAATAACATTCTTCTTATTGGAATGACCAACCGTATGGATATGATAGATGACGCTTTACTTCGACCTGGACGTTTGGAGGTTCATATGGAAATTTCCTTGCCAGACGAAGCCGGTAGGGCACAATTCTCAAGATCCATACTTCCAAGATGTTAAAGAACGATGTGATGGATACAGATGTCGATGTTGCTGAACTGGCTCACCTTACCAAGAATTTTTCGGGAGCTGAAATTGGTGGTCTCGTTAAATCCGCCTCATCATTTGCTTTCAATCGACATGTCAAAGTTGGCACAGTAGCAGGAGTCAGCGATGATATCGAGAATATGAAAGTTAACCGTGACGACTCATGCATGCCTTGGATGAAGTTAAACCCGCATTTGGTGTATCTGAAAGAAGAACTTGAAGGTGCCATGGCAGCAGGTATCTTACCCTTTAGTAGGCACATTGATAACATTCTCAAAGATGGTCGTTTGTTCATAGATCTCGTTAAAGAGTCACAAACAACGCATCTTCTCTCTGTTCTTCTTCATGGACCTCGGGTTCTGGAAAAACTGCTCTTGCAGCAGCTATGGCCAAGAGTTCGGAATTCCCCTTCATTAAGCTTGTTTCCGCTGAGAATATGGTTGGTTTCGGTGATGCCCAAAAAATCCAATACCTCAACAAAGTCTTTATGGATGCGTACAAATCTCCCCAGAACATTGTTGTTATAGACAACATTGAGCGTATTATTGAATGGGTTCCTATTGGTCCAGATTTTCAAATGCGGTTCTACAAGCCCTTATGGTCCTTCTTACTAAACAACCACCAAATGTGTGTGCCTTCTCCTCTTTACATATACCTTGTTACTAACAAAGTCTCTCTAGCAACGTCGTCTGTTGATCATAGGCACTACTTCCCAACGCAGCGTTCTCAAACAACTCGATCTTCAACCAATTTTCAACCGTGAACTAGCTGTTCCTAACGTCAATACTTTTAGCGAGTTAGCGACTATTTTGCGAGAAGTCCAGGCTTTTGCTAATGAAGGCGATTTGCAAGAGTCATTGAATCAACTGAAACAGTTATACTGAGAGTGATAGTGTTGGTGTGGGTATTAAAAAGGTGCTTTGGCTGTTGGAGAGGCGAAACAAGAAAAGGGCAGTGTTCCATCTAAGTTTGCAGATATCATGGAACAGTTGATTGCTAGTGGAAGAGATTAGTTATTTGGAAGATAATATGAAATGGTGGGTGGTAGGAAAAGAACACTCGTGGTTTCAGTAGAGATTTGTTAGATAGAGTCATGATAGACGAGGCGATTCAATTTTAAAGACAGGCGGAGATTACAATTAGCCCATCCAGTCAGTACATCGGTACCTAGTACGTACTCATGCCAAAAATAACCACGATATTCACATCCATGGATACAATTTTACTCTCTTCTTTCCTTTCCTTATCTTGTATCGCCTGTCCTAATCTCAAAAGTCCTACAGTTCTTTGTCATTCAACAAAGGAGGAAGAAAGGTGTTGATTGGATCGCAATTGAAGCACATAAAGTGCCCTGCATATAGTACACTGCCTGGGAACGGTTGCCTGTAACTTGAGGTGATTGAGATCCACCCCGTAACACGAGTGCAAGCGCAGGAAGATGAAGTCCCCTCGTTGATTGACTGTGCCTTTCAATGTTTGATACATGAATACCAGGAACAGCTTTTCAGAGCGTAGCAAGTGCTTGATTCCTCTTCGACGAGAAGGGTAAGCTGTAAATATGGCTTCAGTTGAAAAAACCGAGTCAGGAATTTAAACATATGAGTTGATAACAAAATATCGAAAGGGAATCAATGAATGATATCTTGTAAAAAAGCATGTTCTTCCCTTCTCTCCTGCGTCTCATGCAGCGTCTATGGCGTGCATGCCCTACGCACCAGGATCAACGACCCCCACGAAAGCTACTACTACCAAGATCCTCGGATCTCGCGCTTCCCCGCGCGATGCTCCTCCCATCCCCAACCACAGCAATAAACGACATCCCCATTCGTCTCCGCCGCACAACCACCAAATCAGGAGCTACAAAGTCCACCAAAACACATGTACAGAAAAAAGTCCCATGTCTCACCTCACTCGTGAAACGCTCGCGTATCGAGAATTTAAGAACAAGAGGTAGCCCTCTCGATCTATATAAGCGAAACGGTCCACCAAGCGATCGAGAAACCCGGCTCCCCTTTCCATCCATCCATCTTATCAACCACCAACCAGCCAACCAACCGACCAATAATACTTCAACCCCCAGTCTTCCCTCCAAACCCCCATTCCCCATGCCCGTGCACAAAAACGGGCACAGAAAATTCGTACGTAATAAGTAATACGAGACGCGATAGAAAGTTTTCACGTTCCTTGGCCAATTTGCAAGGGAGAGCATATCTATGTACCAAGAGGATCTTTTTCTTTTTTGATTCGGCTGCACAGCAGCACAGGGGGCAAGCGAGGGAGTAGATGTGAGAACGTTGTTCTTGGAGCATTTCAGCAACCAGGGAGTAGAATCGCCGATAGGGTTCTGTTTAGCTGAGGCCATGTGCTCTTGCTGTTTGTCGGTGTTTCGTGGGAGATGTTGAATTCTTGCCTGGTGTCGAACATGTACAAGGATTTGCTTAAAAGCACGGTACGTTCAGAAAGTCTCGTAAGAACTTATTTTTCCTCGTTGAAAAAAAGGTTCATTCAATATCACTCACTCACTCACTGTACTTGCAGTTGCTCAAAACAGTTCGCGATGGGGAGATCTACTAGTTTGAAGAGTTATGTATCTATAAATGCAGTCTTCTCAACTTGACTCCTAACATCCATTGGATAAGCCTCTACTCCACATCTTTCTTTTCCTCTCCTTCCCCGCTCAGCCCCTCCTCAATATCCACCTCAAAGTCTCCTAAATCCCTTTCTTCTGATCCTTAGAAACCAGCCCCTTCCTAAGAACATACCTCTCATTAACCACATCCACCGTTTCCATCCTCGTCTTATCCATGACCTTCGTATATTTGCCCGTCAATCTTGGACTATCACTTCCATCAAAAACCTTTTGACTTCTTCCCTTCCCCCTTTACCCCCACTCAACTCATGCGCTTCAACCCCTTGGCGACTCACTATCCCCATCAATTCGCCCGCGAGAATTGAGTCGATTTTGCGCTCTCGCCATACTTTCCATAGATCATCCATCAAACCTGCTTGTCCATATTTACCCTCCGAGTAACCAGGTGTATCACCTATGTAATGCCAGTCTAGCGCATCGGTTCGGGATTCGTCATCTTCATGGGGGAAGATACAGTCCCAGAGAACAAGAGGAGTATCAGTAGCCATTTCGTAAGTAGGCCTTCCCGGATTCTTTTCCACATCCAACAATTCCGATACCACAGAAGGTTTTTCTAGACCTTGTCCCACAAGAAACAAAATCGCAACCATGTGACGAACCTGATGCCAGAGAAATGCCGATCCATGGAGCGTAAACGTATAGACCTTCGGAGCCTTGCTTTCACCATTCGCTTTGGACCGAACCGATTCATCAAGAAATGAACCTCCATTAACATAAGCCAGAGAACTTGTATAGTCATCCACCTCTTCAATATTTGCATAAAAGATCCTCCTCTCAAAATTCGTAATCTGTTTCCCTGGATCCACTTTACAGAAATTCCTGAAATCATGTAACCCCTCATACAATCTCGCGGCCTCCCTCATAGCATCAATATCCAACCAGCCATCTTTCATTTTACTGGCTGATGTACCGTGCTCCAGCTGAGAGGGAATAGGAGAAAATGCAGGCTGAGTAAAGAAATATCGATAGCGACGTTCGCGGCAGGAAAAGCGGGCGGAGAAATCGATTGGGGGCGAGGGACACCAGGCCAAGATGCGGATATCGGGTGGAAGGAGACGATTGAGAACTTGTGGATAAGGTATCTCATCCGTAATATGATTGAAATCCAAACTTTCCTGGATCTCCGGATCCTCCAAACTAAACGTCCCACGATCCGAACCTTTTGATCCTGGGATACCTGCAGATGGAGAAAGTGGTGCTGATGTAACTTCTATGCCGTTTTCCCTGGGATATGTATTATGCATATTCTCCTCTTCTCCTGCGTCCCCCTCTCCGGATTCTTCTAGCGCAGGCTTTGCTTTCGGTTTAGGAAGCGGTCGATTACTCCTAACCCTGATCCCAATAACCTGTCCAAAAGCACTAACCCCCTTATCCGTCCTCCCACATTTCGAATATTCGCAACCCTCCCAATTAACCTCACCCGGCGCCAAAGGATTGACTCCCTGAGGAAATATAAGACGAGCCTTATTCAACGCCTTCCACAATTCTTCTTCAATCGTAGTTAATGGTGTTGGATGTGCATGATGTTCGAAACCATTGTACCGTTTCCCAAGATATGCGAGTTTGAGAGCGATGAGTCGGGTGTTGTATTTTGAGGGGTCGAATTCTCGTTCGCAGCGGGGTTTCTTGAAGTTCTTTTTGTTGGTGGGATTGGCGCTGTGATTGTTCAGCATGCGGTTTGGGGAGTGAGAGGATATGAACAAATACCTTTTAGTGTTATCCTTAAGCTCCTTTTCCAACTCAGTAACCCTCTTGATCAAATTCTCATGCGACCAATCGCTGTAATCCGTTGTTCCTCCCATCTTGCTTCTTCTCCTCTCTTCTGCACTTCTCTCTGCTTCAGGAATCCAGCTGTATTAGAGTGAAAATATCGTGAATGCTTTCGTGTATTAAAAGCACTTCTCTTCTCCAAACCTTCCGGATAAACATTCATAAAATATTCATGAGGATCTCAAATACTGCTGTCCGATTTTTTATTGACTCATGGATTGTTGAGCCAATAAGCTTCTTCCTGTCGCGATCGATATTTTTCTAAGATGCAAACAGGGGTAAATTCCTTATCGCATCGCTTATCGCAAGTCACCCCTCCTCAAGTGCCGACTACTACAAGTCACATTCAGTAAATATAAAACTATACATCCATATATTTAACCATGGATGAACCTCCTTTAGGACCTCCTCCTATAGAGACAACAGTCTTACTACTCGGTGATTCGGACGTTGGCAAATCTACTTTTCTATCGTGAGTTCTACTTTCATCGCTAGGCCATCCACATATCCCCCGATCCCACCCCCCTATCCTAACCCCAACTTATTCGCTCCCTCCCAGCCGACCCCCTCAAACCTCTCCCCATTGAAACCACAACCCAAGCCCAAGTTCTCCTTGACTCCCACCAACCCTTCACCTTCGGCATCCGCTTCTCCAACACCCCCTACCGCCTAAACTTTTACGACACTTCATCCCCCACGACTGGAAAACACTAACACCCAACGTCGTCATCCTCTGCTACGCAGTTTCCAACCGATTGAGTCTAATCAACCTACAAAATTTGTACGTCTACCCTCAAGCCAAAACCCCATCTAACAAGCCCACTCTCTTCCCCTTTCCAAACCACATATAAATCCACAAAGACATCCCAACTCTCTCCCCTCAAACGAAAAGAAAAAACAAGCAGCAAACTAACCCGCCCCACCCCCTCCAACCAAACAGTGGCACCAAACCTCCAAACCACCTTCCAATATGAACTCCCCATCCTCCTCCTCGCCCTCAAGCGCGATCTCCGCTCTGAACAAGATCCAAACGGTATTATATACCCGCAAGAGGGCCATCGAGTTGCGCAGGAATTAAGATGCGACCGCTACATGGAGTGAGTTTTGTTCATTTTCTGTTAATCTTCATTTTGTTCCCACCACTCCCCTTTCCTTTCCATCTCATCTCTTCCTCTCCTCCTCCTCCTCCTCCCACTCTTCCTGCTCTTTTGTCCATGCCTATGCCTATTCCTTTCCAACTGAGAACTTGCTTCGCATCCTCCTCATGAACAAGATCCCATCTTCCAAATTCCAACCTAACTCCAAATCTAGATGCTCATCTCAGAACGGCGAGCTAGTAGCAGAAGTATGGAGGACATTAGTCGAAACGGCAGTTTTAGCTGCTGGGGGAGGAAAAAGCGGGTTCTGATAATGGGGGGCTAAGCGATGGAGGGTGTTTAATTATGTAATAGTAAAGGGGTTGAGTGAGCATTGTTATTAATGGAATGAAATGGGGTTTCTGTATACTGGATTGGCTAATTATGTCTGAGAATAATTTTAGAATTGACTTCATGGATAAGATCAGAAAATGGCATCACATTTCGATTGCATAGATTGAAATCTTCTTTTCATTCATTGATATCTCATCTAGCCACTCCTGCCGCTCTCTCGCCATTGTCCCTCAACCAACTATCCCACGAGCAAACAAGCGACACACAGGGGGTATACCATTAGCCTATCCTTTACATCCACCCACCATCCGTTTCAGCCGAGCTAAAGTCCATCCACCATTACAGCACAAGAGATTATATTTCTCTTCTTTTAAACTTCTATACAAAGTTCAAAATTCCCTCTCCCAAATCATTTACCCGTCACCACATCCACCTTTAATAGCGCCCAACAAAACTCTTTAAAGGGAAACCCCATCTCGACTCACCCATCTCCAACACCATAGAGCCACTTGAAAGCTTAGCACTCCATAGAGGCAAGCAAAAACCAAAATAGTCCAGCGAACCAATGGAAAATGAATCGTGACAGTCGTAGTCGTAGAAAAGAAGGCCGAATTCAGACAGCAATAGCAATAAGGAAATATTATGTCAAGCCGTCGTGGTGACGCACAGGCAACGTTGTGCATGCTAAAAGAAACTTGGGACCAAGAAAAGTGAAGAGATTACATGAAAAGAACCCTTCGAAGCTGTCTCAAAATGAGAGGTATGAAGTTTGAATACTGTGTGAAACACATTACAAGATTTTTTTTAAAACAAAAGGTCCCAAAATTTGAATTTTGTTATTACAAAGAATTGTTTTGTTGATTCATTCAATGATGAATTCGAAACTTATTCGAAAGTTTTTTTTTAATAGATTAGGTCGAGTGAGGGACCAGACTGGGTCCGCCTCAACGGCCGCAAAGAGCGTTTGCCTCTGAAAAGATCAAGAATGGATAGAGGTGTTGTTTGAGGTGACTGATCAGCCTTGGATTGATTTTCCATATTTTGCAATATCTGAATCTCGTAATGCTGCCATCCACAAACATCTTTCAGTAATGCCTTCAATTGGAAGAAATCTGTACAATTGACTAGCCTCTAGCAATCTGAGAAGATTCTTTATGATTGTTGAATCAAATCGACACCTTTCGAAGTTTACCAAAGGTTCCGTCGATGGTGTACTTGCAAATTGACTTGGGCGTTCTGAGTTGACGATAAGATCATGAGTATAGATGCCGACAAATGGAATGCAGCCTTGATCTGCACCCGAGCCTTCCATCTCGGCTCTCAAGTTGTGAAAATTACTCGTGGGGTTACAAAGCTCTTCCAATTCGTTAAGTGTTTGTAGATCGGATGCCGGTACATGGGCCCACGTCGAGTGAGACGGGAGATATCCTTCGAAGTCAAAGCTACTGTGAGCTGTGTCATTGTAGCAAAATTCCGAATTTTTCGACAATGAATAGCAATGTGGATGAATTTGATGATACACCGAACCCGTTCTTCCAGATCACCGGTAAGAAACAATCTCAGAAACAGCCCATTTAACCATTATATTGAACCTTGCGATCACAACTTCCACACACTCGAGCTCCGAGGACCGCAGAAACTCAACCCAAGAGCGAGTATCGGTAGCGGCATCTCTCCAGCGCATTTCAATTAGGTCCTTCCAATCAATCTCATTCAAGGCATCCTTTTCAATAAGAGTGAATTGTTGAGCGAGGACTCGCGAATCGAATGCAAGAATGAAAGGTAGGTGAACAGACGTCTTACGTGAAGCTTCACTCATACCATCGGGCCTCAAGCCTTACTATCAAATCCGTTTGAAGCCATGGGGGTGGTGGGGGTGATATTTGGAGTGGGTGGTAGCCGATTTCCCTGTTCCAGCTGATAATCATGGACTCGGGGAATATCCGCAGTAGCTGGAGACATATTTAATGCTTGAACCAAGGTTATTGGAGGCGAGGGAGGGTTATGAGGTGACTCGGATAAATGAGGTATCTCCTTAATCACTATCCCCTGTCTCAAAGGGGAGAAGGTCGGAGCAGCGATGTTTGACATGTCTTCGGCAGAGTCGGCTCTCGAGATGACAGACATTTCAGACGAAAGATCGCTGTCAATGTTGAGAAATGAATGGTTGCCACTCTCTCGCGAACAGATTCCTGTGCGCTGGGACGCATTCTTCGCAAGCTTTCTGTTTCAATGATAAAATCAAAGGATCCGGGATGAGAAGAATGCGGAGTGTTATCCATAGTCATTTGGTATTCTTCGCCAGGTCCTTCAAGAACTGAACGTTCTGACCAATCACTTGTGTGCCTCTGATAACTCTCATCATCGTCGAATGCGCCATCAAGGAAAGAGCCTTCAATGAATGAATCTGTCAGACCACTCGAGCCAGGTAATGAGGAAAGTCCTTGGCGTTCCTGTTGGTTGGTATGTAGCGGGTCTGTGCTCGGAACTGGTTGAAGCTCGCTGTGGCTGATATGTAGCTGGCGTTAAATCAAAAATTCTTGAGTCCACGTTTCGTTGCCTGTGTCTGCGCTTTTCTGCCTCGCCATCATCATCATCATCATCCAAAGTCAGCGTACTGACATCGTATGGGCTTCCGCCAAAACTGTTAGTATTTGCCTCATTCTCAAATGCCCGAAATAATTCACCACCTAAGATTTCAGAACGCCTTTGTTCAAATTTGCCTTCGAGTTTTAGAAGGGCTGACTCAACACCGCCATCATCATCAGTATCGTCTGGGATCTGAGCAAGCATCTGTGCTTCTTTCTCAAACGATGGGCGCATGACCGGTTGAGATGAATGTGTATCAAAGAGAGAGACGCGGACTTTAGGCGAAGCCTCAGCAAGTGCTCCTAAAGAAAATGTCTCGGCATGGGTTTGAGCTTCATCGTAATCACTATTAACTACATCGACATATTGGCTATCATCCCCACTTCCAAGAAGATACGAGCTCCGTACAGAGTCGGAATACGTCGTTATAGAGCCAGTCGACATAGGTCTGGGCATGGCATTGGTGAGCTCTCCAACATTGCCCACAGCTCTCAGATCTCCACCTGGTCGTCTTCTGAGTACTCGAAGTGGCCGAGGAGCAGGTGCATTTCGAGATGAGCTCTCTGCAATTGATTGTTCTTCGGTGAATGTGGTGGCATCGAAACTTCTTTCACTCCTGTGATGCTGAGTGAAACCACTATGGAAGGATGCATAACGACGTAGTGATGCAGACTTTCTGACTCGGTAAGTCTGGCTGTGAAGTCTTACCGAATGTGTAGGAATCGGTCGAGGTCCGAGTGTGTGTTCATATTCTCGCGGGGGCTGCAAGTCACCAACTAGCGAAGGAAGACCTTCTGATGATAAACTGCGACTCACGGTATGTCCCAGTAGATTGGATGATCGTCGTGGGGGCACCTGGAAAAAGGGCACCTGGCGGCGTTGTTGGTGGCGTAGGTCCATGTGATGGGCGCAAGAAATGATCGGCGAAGGAGCCAACAGATGGACTTGCAGCCAGTGCGCCGGTCATCATAGGCAAAGGTGACGACATGGTATCATCAACAATAAGAATACTTTTACTTCCATTTGAGACTTCGCTCTTGGTGACCTGTAAGCTATAGGGCTCGAGTTCTCCAAGGTTACATCAGGACACATAGTCGAGTATCGAATTGCAGATTCGCGGTGGCTACTTCTTGGTGGGGACTGCTGCTCAACCGTTCGAGATTTGCGGGCCTCATCAGCTGCCTCTTCCTCTCGAACTGCCTTTTTGAAATCTTCAGCGACTTCAGCACCAAAGAAGATCAATTCTCATTGGTGCACGGAATGAGTCATGCCTTCGAGCTTGTGGTACCACAGCGGTACCCGGAAGTCGGTTTATGGTTGCTCCACGGACACCAAGAGGCGGTATATTGGGAAAGCTGCCTTGAGTTGGGGAGCTGGTAGGGCTATGACCTGCCCTCGTACTCAACGCGCGACGTACGCTACCTAGTAGCCTTTTCATTCCAGGTCCCGACATTGCCGAGGGGCCTTTTTGGTTGGGAGGTGGTCTAGGAAATACAGTAGTTTCTCGGCCAAATTCTGCTGGTGTGCTTGGCGCGATAACATCGACAAAGCTTGTCCTGGCGGGAAGAGATTGCCTCGCACTAAACTTCCAGCATAAGGCAAAGCAAGAAGTAGCTCGGTACTCTTGTAGATTACCTTTTGTACAGGCGGTGCAGGTTCTGGTTGCGCCCGGCGATCTCGCAGAGAGTCGGAGAAGCTGGCGCTGCGTCTATGTGAATGTGAAGGGCGAACGCGTTTGCCAGTTAATGTTTTAGGAGTCGTTGCCACCGGGGGACATGATCGTATACAGAGCTGGCAGGGACTGGATGCGCTCCGAGGGGGTTTATCGTTCCGGCCCCTCTTGATCGACTAGGAAATGAGCATGATACAAAGTCTTCACTCACTATGCTTGTGGGAGATGAGGGGCGGCTCTAGATCATCACCACCGTCTCTGGTATTGGGACGGGTAGGATTATAGGCTACGACAGAATCAACGTAGCCTGCGCGAGAAACATCGGCGAAAAAGTTTCGACCCTCAACCATCAAGGTGTCGTTCTCGATGAAGTCAGGCTCAATAATTCCATCCAGGCGTGGAGGACCCGCCGGGAGGGTTTCCCCAAAATGCTGGGTCCAGAGTAGGATCTCGAGAACCGGCGACTCCCCCAGCCGCTATTGGAACTTCAACCCCAAGGTCAGGGTCGAAGTCTGGGCCATCCCAATACAACGCACATACTCTTCGCCAACATTTCTTAAGCTCCTCTACTATCTTCAAAGGAAACCTTGGAGTGCATCTCGCTTTCGAGAAGTGTTTTTGTGAATGCATTGAGCCGTTCACAAAACAACATTCTCAACTCGTAGTCAATGACATAATCATCCAAGAAGTAATTTAATACCCAATGACGGATTGCGACAAAAGTTCTAACTCTGACCACTGTACCTATCTCATCATACCTTGCAACTGCCCATTGAAGTCTTGCGATGAGCATAAGCAATAGGTCGGTGGTCGCCAGAAATGATCGAAACGTAAGAAAGAAGTCCGAAAGAAGGTCATAATCGACAAATGTAGGAGACGTGATTTCTGCAACAAGACGAGCTGGAGTCGCCGCTCTAATGTTTCCATTTTCGCCATATCGAACAATAGACGGATGGTCGCAAGCCGGCTTGAAAGTGAGAGCATCAAAAATTTCGGGCCCAATGGCTCGAAGGGGCTTGACAATTCTCGGCGATGGCATTAGGCGTGATGGGTCATTGGAGATCGGTTGACCGGTGGCAGCACCAGGCGGCGGAGAGATGCGTCCGAATGGCGCCGAGGAAGGGTTTGCGTATGGCGCTGCGAAGCCGAGTCTACTTGTGATGTTTCTCTGCTTGAGAGAACACTCGAGCGCATATCATCATTATTGGTCGTGTAGGAAGAACCTCGAAGAAAAGGGGTGCCGCGCATGCTGAATCGTGGTTTTCCCAACCTGTACGAAGGAATAGGAACGTCTAGAGCAGGAGTACCTTGAAAGAAGTCAAGCTTTTGGATCGCATTACCAGTTCCCGGCCTCTCAATAACAACCTTGAAAGCACCAGCATCCTGGTCCGTGACATGAGCATGCTGATCGTCTACAGTCGAGCACGAGTGTGCTCTTCCGCGTCCTGATTTAATTGGGGCTGCGCCTTGGATTCGTTGCGCCAAGGTCGGTGCTGACTTCAAAGGGGACCAAAATACTATCACCGTGACTTGGATCCTCCTCTGAACGAAACGCGGGAGTATCGGGTCCAGCAGTATCTGGCGGCGTGGTTGGAAAGACAAAAGATGGCTGAGGATATCGTTGGTTTGCTGGACGTATCGAAGGGCTGTTCGTTTGTCAGTAACTGTTTACTGCGAATATCAAATCTGTAGTGGTGGCAACGAGCACTATATCAACCAGCATCACCCTGCCTTACCGTAAGTATATCTTTTCCCCCATTTCCAACCTTAGCAACGGTAAACTGTCTACCTTCCCGACCAGCAGAACCCCATCTGGAGCAACACTGCCTTTCCCATCTTCTACCTCTCTCTTAACACGACGGTAAGCATTATTATCATTGCGCGAACTCTCCTGCATCAGCTTTTTTCTGTTGGTATGGGATTCTCTTCCAGTAACCCTCGGTTTGGGGAATGACAATGATGGCACTTTATTGCTCGGCTGCCTTTCAACCTCTGTAATAGTTGTAGATAAATTATTAAGTGTCGCGAAACGGCCTCTCGGGGACAATCGATCTCGTTGACGTTGACGCAAACTTTCGGATGAACGAACTACAGGTGGATGCGAGGCTTGGGCCTGAGCCTCGACCTCCATTATTAATTTGTCGTTTGCCCGGATTTTCGCCTCCTTCGTAGCACTCAACTTCTTCGTCGTTTTCCTGATTTTCGATGCATGGAGGATAAAATCAAGTGGACATGGGTAACTTTATTGTATGGGGATTGAGTAGGTTGGAGCAATGGAAATTGGGTATTGGGTATTGGAAAGGTTGAGGAGGTCTGCGACAGGCGCTCAATCAACAGAAGACGATGCAATAATGTTTGTGTGTGTAGGTAGTGAATGAGGGGGAGAAGGGTTTTGATCAAATCACATTCAAATCAAACTAGGTAGGTGGAGGTCGCCGATAGTGTTGCTTCTAGCCAAGCAGGCAACACAATCAAGGGAAGGAAAGAGAAGGGGAGGGAGGGGAGGAGAGGGGAAGAGAGGGGAAGAGAGGAAGGAGTGGTAAGTTTGGGAGGTTTTGGAAGTATGGATGGAAAGTTGTGGTAAGGTAGGAAGGTAGGAAGGTAGGAAGGTAGGAAGGTAGGAAGGTAGGAAGGAGGAGTAAAGTGTGACGTTGAAGAAGTGAAGAAGTGGAAAGTGGAAAGTGCGAATCAGAATAAGGATGAGAATAATAATGAGAGGGGGGAGAGAGAGAGAGAGTGTGTGTGTGTGTTTGTTGCATTTAGTTTTTTGGTGGTGCTTCGAACTGCGAAAGAAGCAGCAACAGCAACAGCAACAGCAACAGCAACAGCAGCAAGCCCTGGAGATGTGTGAATGTGTTGCATTTTACCTACTAGGTAACAATAACAGGGCAGCACCCAGATAATTTTGCCAGCCAGTTAAAATTAAGGAAAATAATCCAAAAAGGGCAATTAAAGAAAATGGACCAAATGATGAAGTGATGGAGTGATGGGATAGTTAGCGCGTAAGTTTTGGTTGGTAAAAAAGGGCTCGGGCTTGAGAGAGTGTGTTATGCTTGTGCATTTTGAGTTGCACGCACGGAGTGTGGTAGAGTAAGGGAGGCATGGATGGCATGGATGGTATGGATGGTATGGATGGTAAGGTAGTTAGTGTAAAAGGAAGGCATGGATGGTATGGGTGGTGTGGATAGTCTAGATAGTATGGATGGATGGTATACATAGTATACTTAGTATGGATGGATTGATATGGTATGGTATACTCCGTACGTAGTATGAATTGAATACATGGGTAATAATTCATACTTTTATTACTACTATACTGTACTGTACTGTACAAAGTACTGTATCTACCCGTGCACTTTGACGCTCTTACGAATGAGGATATCCGGGGGGAGGGAGAGCGAGAGAGGGAGGATTGCAACTCACATGGGTCAACGAATCATTTCATCTCCTTTATCATCACATCATCCTTGCAAATCGGATTCAAAAAGGATTTCATTTACCTAAGTAGGTAGTACTACTCCGTATATGTTCGAGTATCTAGTACCTAGTAGGTACTGGTAGACTAATAATAATAATAATAATAATATATAATAATAATAATAATAATAATAATAATATATAATAATATAATATAATATAATAATAATAATAATAATAATAATAATAATAATAATAATAATAATAAATATAATAATAATAATAATAATAATAATAATAATAATAATAATAATAATAATAATAATAATAATAATAATAATAATAATAATAATAATAATAATAATAATAATAATAATAATAATAATAATAATAATAATAATAATAATAATAATAATAATAATAATAATAATAATAATAATAATAATAATAATAAAAATGAAAATATTTCATTTAAAGTTGAGTTTATGAATTTAATAAGAATTGGTGCGAGCGTCATTTCACAGTACTGTGCCTTAATTTCCTAGCAAGTATGGTTCTTTGATTGATTGGAAGACTTCGTTACAGGATCCATACATATCTATCTATCTAGTAAGTAGGGTAGGTATGGTATATATATATCTATCTATATAGATAGATACCAATACCAATACCGATACCTAATAAGTATTGACTAGATATCAAGCTGAAGGAGATGAGGTCTGGAAAGAATTATTTCGATACCTACCTATCTACCTAGAAGAAATAGGCATTAAGTACAATTACCTAAAGAAAGATCTAGAATAAAAAGATTCCAAAAGAAATAAATATAAAAACGTCATTTAGCTATATAGTAAAACACCGAAACCTAGAACACATATACCTAGAACATATATACCTAGAACACATATACTTAGAATATATATACCTAGAACATATATACCTAAAACACATATACCTAAAATACATATACCTAGAACACATATATTTAGAACATATATACCTAAAACACATACCTAGAATACACATACCTAGAACACATATACCTAGAACACATATACTAGAACACATATATCCCTAGATAGATGCCTCGCCAAAGGACCTTTGACTTTCTTTCTTTTGTACAGGATAACATCTTGCTTTCTTTTGTACACATCTGAATATCATATAAGACTTTCCTCTCGAGTCTGGCCAACTTAGTTCCTGCAGAGAGATAACCAACTGCAGATGGTTGGTTGTACGTTCTAGTCCTAGATTAATTATGTTGCGTCTCCTTTTTGTGTCGTAACACCAACACTTACGATCATCATGTAGGGTACTTGGTAGGGACTGTGTACCAGCAGTTGTTCCAGTTCTTCCAGTTCTTCCAGTTTTTCCAGTTTTTCCCGCTTTTCCAGCTTTTCCCGCTTCTCTCTAATAAGTGAGGTAGCATCGTAAGTACTCGGCCAACCAATGATGTATGTATATCCTGTATTGAGATTCATTTTGGCTGGGGTGCCTGACTGTTATATTACATATTACATGAGCCATACGAACATGAATCACTTGATAAACCAAAAAGAAGTAAATCCGTTCGTTCGGCCTGGGTTTCGGAATTAGACGCATGATACAACGATGACTACGTAGTATTTATGAAATCATATATCCCAATCTGAATCTGAATCTGAATCTGAATCTGAATCTAAATCTAAATCTAAATCTAAATCTAAATCTAAATCTAAATCTGAACGTTGATGCAACCATATATCTATGTAAGCTCTTAATCCACACACAATTACCGAGGAGACGTAGTTTGATGAAGAGAAAATTAAAGACAAATCGTGGATAAGAGGAGTTATAGTTATTCCAACGACCCTCCCCGTTGGTAGTAAAGATTGATTCGAGTGTTTCAGTTGATACTTGGCAACCAAATTCGTAGGATCTAGAGGGGTATTGAGTATTGCCGGTAGAATAAATCATTACCTCGAGTACCTTTTGCACCTACTAATAAGTACCTAGGTAGCTATAGGTAGGTAAATAGATGCCTAGGTATAGTCAGTATTCGGAAGATACTTATTAGATATACCTACCCATCTCATACCTCCAGCTATCCCATAGCTCATAACCTTCGTATTATCATCACAATCCATGCCGTAGAAACTTTTCATACAAATTGGTACTTATACGATATTTTAGCTCCACCTGATAATCGAATGATCCGTTACCTACCTAGGTCGGCAATTGATATCCGTAAAGATATTATGGTCATATGACTGACTCATCATACAACTATTCTTACCTACCCTACCTGGGTACAAACTGTTGTTATCATAGGCCCGAGATGATAGCCATGGATGGATTCATCTGCGATACTTTCCACACCGTATGCCTACCTACTAGCTACGTTGGAAAAAGTAAAGTAAGCGTTCTTTCGTGCTGTGATTCAAATGATAGATCAGCCCTCAAATTTGAGATACCCTACCTACTGTTGATAGATACTATCTATCTAATTGACGATCATACGGAATTCTCTATTAAAGTATAGTATCTAGAACACGACCGTATCATACTAGGTAGCTTTAAACGTGCGTTCAGGGATCAAAAGCAACTTTGATTCTAAAGGAGTAAAGGAGTAAATATCGGCCATAGCCTAGCCCTCTCGCTAGTCAATCAGGACAGTACATGTACTTCGTAGGTAGATAGGTAGATAGGTAGATAGGTAGGTAGGCAGATAGGTAGGTAGATGGCTAGTTTTATCCTTTTGCAACGATACATATGCTTTTCTTTTTCTTACTGGATTACACCGGGGCCCATTTAGTCATTATCATTCATTCATGTATGTTGTCTGTCATCTGTCCCACACCAATCCGCAAGGCTGCTTCGTCTTTTTCATCCCACTTGAGCAAAATTCGAGACAAGACCACTGGACATAACTTCTAGAATTTGGATTGAATTACGCACTCTAACATACATTGACCCTCAATCGCACCGACACAGACGGGCCAGACGGCACTTATCAAAATAATAAGTAAAACAAAATATATGAAGGGACGGGATGGATTTTCAAACCAATGGGGCTTCTGACAAAACATTCCACATCATTCATCTATGTACCTAGCTGGCATCCACGGAGCAACAACAATCTACAGTACTGTACTGTATTGATCGCAACGGCCAACGAGCGAGCCCGAGCCCAGCACCGTGGAAACGAGTTCTGGAACTAGTGGAGACTGTGGATCATGATGGTTACACGAATTTCTCAATTTGACGGAGGCGTCCAATCAGAATGTGCTTTGGAGTCTACCAATCAAATTAATCATGCGTCGGCCAATCAAATTAGATACTTTTCTACGGAGGACTGCACTTGTAAATAATTATCCGGAAGCGTGGATTCACCCCCCGCGGCCTCTTGCTGTAAACATCAACATGATCAACAGCTCGATGTCCATTATGGATTTCCATTCATCCACTGGTGATCCATCGGCTAGAGCCCAAGAAACTTTATTAAGATTGAGCTTCCAAAAGACTGACTCTTTAGGGACAGACATCGGTACTGAACAGCCAGCGGTACTTCCCTATCAATTATCGGAGAAGACCAGTACGTCAAAACGGTTATGATTGACATTGCGGGGTATATCCAAGAAGCAAATACTTCGTATTATACTCTTCTCAACTTCTCAACCTCAGAAAGTGAGAACTGATGAAGAAGCATTTTCCTATACGAAAGCATGGATTACCTAACCATTCGCTTTCTCCGTCCTGATGGGGATTCAGGATTCATCCTCCGATACGCACAGCTGTTCTTATTTGCGAAAACCAATCACAGGCATCGACATGTCTTTCTGTATTCCACGATAGCAATAATCCTTTACAGCAGTTTATATGCCATGCAATGCAAAACAGGCGACTATTCAGATAAATCAGGAGATATTCGCATACCTGCTTAATATCTCTCCATCGTCGAAGCTGAAAAGTAAGCCGAGCTCCATTTAAACTTTGCCGTACCGTTCTTCCCGTTCATCTTCGTGTATGGACCTACAACCTCTTTTTCCGAAAGAACGGCATAAGGTTCCATAGTTTGTAAGGATCCAAGTTTGGTAACCTTATTAGCCTGAGAACCAAAAGACTCGCAAGCGCGATGTGCCCCTGACACAAAATCAAGGGATTTTCCTGATCGCCGAATGATCAGATATTTTAAAATGAGATGCCATGTGAGTCCACGAGTCATAAACTGCTCATTAGGCTCACAATAGACAATCAGGTTCCATGAGGACACGCTTCTAACCGATCATCGAAAGCATGGAAACTGGCCGTTGAAGTACATCATGGTTGAACCCAGCAAGAAAGATCCCAGATTGTGTGGCTTCCGTCAAGACACGACACACAATTTCCTCCACGAAACTGGTAAATGGCAAAATCGGATTAGGGCGACGCATCACGCCCGCCACCAGGCATGTTTATTGTTTTGGGATTGAGCTCGAGGAGAGGTCCAAAGAACAAGGATATACTACGTAGTCACCCAACAGTTTTCGACGGAGCAAGATGTTATACAATCGATACACTATTCTGTTGTTTCTCGGCTAATATTTCTTGCCGGCAGTTATAATAGGGGTGTTCTAGAAAGGTTGATCGCCATGGTACTTCCGTACCACGTGCCATGTGGACCATATCGACCAGAGAGTGTTTTTTAAGATGTCGGCCATGCACTCAGCTAAGGAAATTGGGAGCAGAGACGAGTTAGTGCACACTATGTTACCATGAGCTTGGGATCAAGATCTAAAAACTGAATCATCTTCCATCGTTTTTTTGGAACAGGTACTATAATAGACTATTAACGTTTCCCCATGGAAGGCAGCAAGTACTATCAAGTTGGGATAGGATACCACAACAATTTTTGGGCATACACACAAACAGCCGTTACCATCGGTATTCAAAACATTGCATTCTCACCGCAAGGTACCCATTCAATCCATGGATCATCCTCCAATCATGATAAACAGTCTGATTTTCCATCCACAGTATCCTACACAGTTGTGAGCGTAGGGAAGATCCTAGTTTTAGGAGAGGATGGATCCTTCGTCCGTGCGAGGTACATGTGCTTGTCGCTTTGAATAACTAACTGGAGAAGTCTTTCTCGCTTGGAACCTGGGAAGTAAAAAAAAACATTTCGAACGAGCTTGCAATTTTCTCATAATCTTATCAAAACGTTTATTGAACCTCAATTGGATTGAATTTGTACAGAGCCCATTAATATAATCTTCACGAGCAAAAAATCTCTACAATATCCGAAACTCTCTCCTACTATTTCGCCGAGGTGCCCGGTTAAATGCTGCTGCCATTGCAGTTAGAAGTGATACTTAAACCCGCCTTACTTCGCAATGCTACCCAGTCTTCTTATTGCCTTGTAGCCATTCATTTCCCTCTGGCACACACCCCTCCAAGTCCGAAACCAAACTTACCAATTTTTGATGTTTTGCGGACCGGAATGGTCCTCTAAACTTCTAGCTTATACGCGTGACAAGTCGTACCATTTGATGGGATGTTCCCCTTATTCTCGATCCCGCCGACACAATTGCGTCACGGGACAAGCTTGTGAGAGGATATTAATGTAACGGTTGTTAATACTCTCAAGTCAATATTCTCTTTGGAGATAAATAAATGCAAAATGTCCGATACGCCTCCTGTAAGATTATGCGTCTTGGTTCTTCAATCCTACCAAGGATTTTGTTCAAAGCCACCTCGCCGACTCACTGCACTGCACTGTGCACCCTTGATTACGGAGTATATGCGAGAGTTCCAAGCTTCCAATCATTTGATGTCGGGGACCAAAGAACGGATTATACCGCAGACGGGACGTGCTCTGCCAGGATGAAGTACTATGTATTTCTGGGAATTCAGATTCTCCTAAGAAGAGCTCAAGGGAATCCTCGCATAAAGTTGAAGGAAGCCTTGTGCTGTTTGAGCTAAGCCCACCGGTAAAAAACCCTTTCAATTGCTAGATGCTTCTTTAATATATTTTCCACGTTTATCTTTTCCCCGTTTATAATTTATTGCGGGTCAATGTTTTATGGCCGGGGTTGTAAATTAATGATCGAAAGTTGGGTCGGTGTCATTCAGCATTGTTCTTGACTACATGAAGGGTCATGCTAGTTTGGCAACGACGAGGTTTTACCATCTCGGAGGCATCCGAACCCGATCTAATGTCCATCACGGAACGCAAAATTTTGCAAACTTGCTGCCATCATGAGGTGGACTTTGGGCATCTGTCGATCAATATTAATCGGGCTTGAATATTACAATTCGAGAATTTGTTCTGGATTTCTTCTTCGATCTGGTGTCAGCTTGATGTTTTGTATGTCATCGGCGCGGTATCTGCATCTTTAGCGAATCCTCAATACCGAATCATATGTGCCGGTGGAGGATTTGAGTAGAGTGGATGAATACCTGCGTCATTGTTTGGTACAACGCTCCTTCGACCATCTCATAGTTAATTCTTGCTATCGTACGAGGTGTGCGCCACGGCTGAATGAATCATCATCGTTTAACTACTTATCATTTCAAGATCGAAGTTTCGAATTAATGCCCTTTCGCGCTGTGCTTGCCGCTGAAAGTGGATCACGTTGCTGTAATCGAGTTGGTATACTACGAAAGAAAGAAAGGAAGGGGAAGGAAAGAAGAAAGGAATGAATGAAGCAAAGAAGCATTGATGGCTAAAATCCATCTGCATTTTCTCAAAACCTGCATAGCAACCTATCTCTACCTGGATTGCCCCAAATATCTCATCATCCACACAACATATTCCGAGATAGGAACAATGATTGTAATTCTATATATATTGAGAGTAGTGACAATTTCGATTATATTAGAAATATACGCACTGTCTGATGCCCCAGATCACTCTACAGGACCATATCCTATCAAATTCAAGTCCATCGTTCCAACGATGCGAATAACCCAGCCCGGAATTCTGCACATGTACCTTGTGGCATTGAGAAACCAATTCCGTTACCCCTACCTCAAGCCTAAGCTTCCTTCTCACCCACCCACCTGCTTGTAATCGATCCTACAAGTCAAGACTTCAGCAAGCCATCTCCATTCTAGTCCTAAATATGCGAACCTTTGTCCGCCCCCCCTTTTTCGCGAGTGAACTCTGATCTGGAGAAATTCTTTCCGCTTATCTTTTCTTCTGCCATCGTCGTTTTGTGTTTTCATTGGTGGGGTTCTTGGTTTGTGCGTTGGTGTTTGGATGTTATGTTATGTTATGTCATGGCATGTCAGATTCACATATCAATATCAATAGTTCGAGGATGGCAATCTCTTGTTCATCATGTGTAATTGTTGGAACAATCACGTGATGCGCTAGGCTACGCGCTAACGCCTGGGCATTCTATATAGTTGCCGTTCTACACATTTAGATAGTGATCCTTTAGAGCAATAATTAAGATACAACGGTATACCCATTTTATTGACTTTCACCTTCGACCAGGTTAAACCGACAGTAATATTGTAATGCGTCCGTAGTGGAGTGGTAAAATGGTAATAGATCCCCATCTCTACAATTACATGCAGAGCTCGTTTCTTTTGAACTGGGAAATTCGTTTTTTTTTTCTTTTTTTTTTTTTCTTAATTCGATTGGTTTCTTCTTCTTCTTCTTCTTCTTCTTCTTCTTTGGCCCTTTCTGATTGTTTGTTGGTCGTTTGGATTTGGTTTCTTGTAGGGTTGGTTCCTAGATTTGGGGATTAGGGTTGCATTTGAATTTGAATTGAATTTGAATCTGAACTTCCAGGAACCTTGCATTCTCAGTCTAGAGGTTTAAGTCAGAGGAGGTGGTCAGGTGGTCACGGGAAAAAATACAGATATGGATATATGGCTCAATGAAGTGATGATTTGTTTTGCTTTGCTTTGGATTTATATGAATATTGTATGTATGTATGTGAACCATATCAATTTCCCCTTTCCGTTGGGTAACGATTTACGAGTACGGTCTTCTATATAAGTAGGTAGCTATAGGGAGGTAGTTGGGTTCCTGCATATTTTAAAATATATACATGCCTGCCTGCCTACCTGCCTACTGTTATGAAAGGTAGGTAGGTAGGTGGGTTGGTAGGTGGTTTTGTTTTTGTTGGGGTTTAGATTTAGATTTAGATTGAAATCAAGATATATGTGACTCATCTATGGGTATGTATGAATTGTTCTATATCTGCTGTGCAGAAGCTGTGTTGAGGCCGGAAGGAATACTGGAGGGATTGCAGATATGGGGACGGAGGGATGGAGGGAGGGGAGCGGGGTTACTTATTGTTTGTTTTTGGTATTTGGGGAAAGGGGGATTGCGTTTGAATTTGGATAGGTTACATGGTAAGGAGTGGATACATATTCACAGTACGATTATTATACGAAGGAAGGCAAAGAATCGTTTGATACCTATACTTATTTTCCCCTTCCCACTTCTTCAAAAGGGTCTTTTGGGTTGAGTTGAGGAATCGTGGGATGCTTTTGGGTAAGATTACTATGATAAGTGGCTGTCTTGAATGGAGCAAGATGTACATTTTATCATCTCACAGCGTTCATCAAGATGTGATGTCAGTGGCGTTTAGATTTATATTGCGTGAAGCCATGCATATTTGTTTCATTAAACTGTGGTATTGATACAGAGTATCCAGGTGATGGTAATTACCTTAAATATCATTATTGACTGTTCCACCGTGACTTATCCCATATATGGTACACCTGACTCCCTCTAACTCATCCAATCCAGTTCCAGATACAAAGCCAGTGCCAGCACCGAGTCGTCTCCCCGTATATCAAGCTTTCTTCCTCTTCTTTCTACTCTTCCTTCCCTGCCTTCTCCCCCTTCCCCCTTTTCCTCCTCCTCACCTCCATTACTCCTACCTTTGAATGTCTTCATCGCCCTATCAATCCCACTAACCCTCCTAGCAATGGCCTGCACCCCAACAGGGAAAACCCCCATCCACCCTACCCATCTCGCATAGAGCGGCATAGCCAACACAGCACTACTTCCCTTGTCAATCGTCGCAATGATTTCCTTTGCCACATCTACCGGCTCCAAGACTGGCGCGAAAAAGCTATTTGGTGTCACGGTCCCAGAAAACAATGGTGTGCTCAATTGGCCGGGCTCGATAAGCACGGTTTTGATATCAGGATAGGCTTTGAGTTCTGCAGTGAGAGAGTGATGGAGAGCAGTCACCCCAGCTTTGGAGGCGCTGTAATCGCTGAGCTGGGCAGCGCCTAGGTGACCAAGTACGCTGGACATTGTTACGACTGTGCCGTGACCGGTGCGGATGAGGCCTGGAAGGAAGGCTTTTAGGGTGTAGAAGTGTCCTAGGAGGTTGACTTTGAAATTTTGCTCAATTTCGTCGAGAGACAGATCAAGGAGGGCTTTGCCATTGACGACAGCCGCATTGTTGATGATTATTGTAGGGGTTCCGAGCTATTTGTGTATTTGTTAGTCCACTAGTTGTAGATCTTAATAGCAAGGGAACAAACATCTCGTTCAATTTCTATGGCCACTCGGGCAACTTCCTCCCGATTTCCAACATCACATTTGTAATAACTCACACCCCGCGCCTCTCCACTCTCCAAATCCCGCACGTCCAATACGGCTACAGTTGCGCCTCGCATACCATATACCTCCGCTACCAATAGCCCCAATCCGCTTGCACCTCCGGTGATCACGATAACTTCTTCTGATAAATCCACTTTTCTAGATTTCGAGTATGCGATTTGCCTATTGAGCTTTGCGAGGAAAAATAGCAAGGTGATTAGTGATGCATAGTCGATTGCCCATTGAATGGCTTCATGATCCCACGGCATGGCTTGCGCGCGCATACAGAGCGGAATCATCCATGCGACAAACGGGTGGAGAAAGGTTACATTTAGAACTTTGAGCAAGAGATCTATACTGAAGGGTTTGGCCCATGGGAGGGCTTCTTGACGAGGTTTCTGGTCCATTTTGAGTGAGGTTAGGGAACTTTTAGTTGGGAAGAAAAGAAAATTTAGGATGAGAACGTTGGATTGGATGGGATGATTGGGATGAAGAAGAGGGGGGAGAGGAGGGTATTTATTTCTTTAAGTGGCATCATTTTTTGAGGAGAAATATGAGACGAATCTGATGTGAGGGGGATGAACGGTTTGTTTCATAGAAGAAGGCTACATAACCGCCGTATGTGAATATGGTCTGTGCATCTCAGCCTTGCGTTTCATGGCGGTCTGTAAATAGACAATGATCCTGCAGGTACCTCGTCAAAGTTTTACGGTTTTCTGTGAGTTTGTTATGTAATGGAGTGATTAGATGGGTGTTCATAAGTTCATAAGTTCTGCTTTCTGTTTTCATAAGTCTGTGTAAATTCATTCTAGCGATTAGTTGAAACCCGTTTGATTGGTTATACTTCTTAAGTAGGAAGAATCCCACAATCGCCTCTCTCGTATGCTTTGTGTTAAGCAATATACATTGGGACAGTAGTGTATCTCTCAATATTTCTCGTGTATAATCATATCGTTCTGTCTGTTTGTTTAGTTCTCACAGCCTCAAGGGGATTGAAACTTTCTCCGAGAAAACTTCTTTAAAGATTACAAGTCACCTTGACTTTAAATCGCTGGTATACGAATATAGCCAAGGTAGTATTTGTCGCCAAGCTGTTTGGAATTCACCTTTGGCTGTTCCACATCATATCTGCTCAGCATTGTAATATTTCCAAAGTCGTCGGAGACCATTGATCATGACAAGTTTGTGCGTATGATTACCCTTTCTTTGGATCTTACTAGCGTTGTGGGACTAGCAACGTCTAATAAGAGTACCTTGATGAACCTGCTGGCTGATTGCTAAATTTTGGAACTCAATACTTATCCAGTAATGGAGACTTTTATCAAGGGAGTATGCAATTCTCACTAAAGTTTTGGCAATTTGGAGTATTACAAACAGGTTTGTATCGTTTAATATATTCAAGTGATGGTAGACACTTCTAGAATATTCATCTCTTGAAGGAGAATCATCGGTCAATACGAACCTCGAAAACTTCAAGATCAACTACTGGAACACCGTTTTGATACCGAGGCCTAAACTTTATTGCTGGTAACTACCAGTAAGTTTAATTGCAAGTCCAACCCCCCCGAGCTCTATCATCTTTTCCACACTGGCAAAACATTATGACGATGAGAGCTCAAATGATCTCCTAGATATGGCAAGACTTTAAGTTCTGAACAGTCTCTCTCTACAGCATAGAATTTTTCTCTCCTGCCTTGCTTACTTTAAGAGGGGCACTTAATAATCGGACTGGCAGTCTCATAGATCAAGAGATTCTTTTACAGCTTGGTAAGATGACCCAAGCAGCACAGCGTCTTGGATCTGGAGACAGTGCCGCTCTGAATCATCTAGAACAGCTCCCATATTTGGGCACCTGTTTTCTACTTTCAATCGTATTGCCTTCAACCGAGCGTGTTCGACACCGTGGCTCCCTGGAAATGAGGCACCAAATGACAAATGGGAAAAGGATTAAGCTCAATTAAGAGGAACAGTATTCGTAAATTTTTGCGTTGCGTTTTTGAATTGCATGGAGCTTTCCGCTTGTTGGGCAGAATTGAACCAAGTTGGGCGGAATCCAGACACTCATGTCTACTGCCTTGAATAGTTCCATTGTTTGAATAGGTACTGACGTTCATTTTACGTTTCCAAGCCAAAACATTCTAAAATCACCTACAGATACCGATAGTTTTTTATCGCTATTTTCAATAGTGTTTTCCAGTAAATCGAATGCTGGAGCTGATTCATATAACCCTCAAGCTTTGTCCGATGTGTAAGAGGTTTTATTCAGGATACTCTCAATCATCAAAAAAGCCGTTATGCAAAGGAAAGTTTCCACGAGAGGCATATAGGCTTCAGATCTGACCCAACAGAAGATACAACCGTTGACCGATGACTTTATCGCACTGCGAATAGGCACGAGAATAACAAGTTAGATAATGGCGCAGTATCAATATGCTATATCCTACCCTAGGGTACCAGAAATATGGCAATATACCATACGGCAAATATGGTATATTGCTGTAAAAAATATACCGGCTCGTCATTTTTTGTAAATATAGCACAGCGTTTTATGCAAATATAAAAATAGCATTAAAGATATCCACATAGTATATAAACTAATATAGTGTATATTCAATTCGTTGTAACCGTTTTATATTTACCTTTTATATAAGGTATAAATTTATAACCTTCACCATCGCTCATTTTGCTATTGTTTATTTTGCAATCGCCCACCTTGCCATCGCTTATTTTGCCATTGCTTATTTTTGCTATTGCTTATTTTGCTATTGCTTATTTTGCTATTGCTTATTTCGTTATTGCTTACCTTGCAATCGCCCACCTCGCCATCACCCACCTTGTCATCGCCCACTTCGCTATCGTTCACTTCGCTATCGTTCACTTCGCTATTGCTCACTTCACCATTGCTCACTTCGCCATTGCTTACTTCGTTATTGCTTACTTCGCCATCGCTTATTTCGCTATTGTTCACTTTTATAGTTGCTTATTTTGTTATTGTTTATTTTGCTGTTTTAATCAATTCTGAGTTGAATATTCATTAACATTTTATAATAATAAGCAGAACTTTGAAAATAGATATAAATATAATATATTAGTTTTTTATTAATGAAAAAAATGAAACGAAAAAGGGTAATTTCGAAATTTTTACTATAGGATTTTGGAAAAATATATTTGATATTAAATATAAATAAATAAAAGTATATTAGAATATAAAAATTATTGTTATACTTAATAATGGATTTAGACTAATAATATGAAATAGCCATTTAAAGGAAATAGTTAACCAATTAAAATAAATAACTAAGCGGAAATAATTTATAATATAAAAACAAACATAAAAGCTTTTACTATTATATACATAAAAACATAATAAAATGTAATTTATTGGGATTCTACAATAATATGGTATATTGCCATATTTCTGGTACCTTAGGGCTAGGGTTTGCGGATAGCGCAATGAACACATGGAAAGCATTTTCCTAACAAAATGAAGCAGAAGTATTGAGAATTATCATAACGATTCTCGAGAAATTTTCAAGCTTGTCATAATATAAAGCCCGGAGTCTCTCTAACCACGCCTCGAACTTTAACCATTCGCTGATTCTTGAATTGTGCACGAAGGTGGAAATTGGCCTTTGTGGTAGCTTAGGGGCGATGATAACGATGAGATCTTGTTACAAGCCTAGAATTTGAACGATGAAAGGATAGAGAAAAATTGCTGAAAATCTTGCCTGATGAATATTCGTCTGATTAGGGCAAGTCTACTCTTAGAGTGCCTTGTTCTGTCGTTTCCGATATCATAATCAGCTTGATACTTTTGTTAGTAATCTAAGTCAAAATTTGACTCAATTACTATTCCGAAGAACTATTGGGTGGATGCTCACTAATTCCAAAAAACCATTCCATCAACATCTCTCTATTTGCCTAAGTTTCTAGTCACCATCGTTTTTATCTCTTCGGTTCCGTCGTGCTCTCAAGCACTTATACTTTGACTGAGCTTGAACAAAGGAGCAACCAATGCCATACTTTCTGCATATATGAGCTGGAACATTGAAAATAATGCAACCAAATCCCAACCAATCTACAATGATATATCCTTACCTTCCCAAAGTCAGAGAAGTTATCTTGAATCCGATTCCCAATCCAAGCACCCAATACTTTGTCATCCCACGTACCTTCATTAGACCCTCAACTCATAAACATAAATTTTTTTTGTTGCATGACTACAAAATTTGGAGAGCCTAGGCTTGATAGTATGTATAATGTTGGTGTCCTTGTTCTCTTTCGTCCCATTGAACTTTGCACCGAGATTTTTGAGTGACATATTTCTGAATAACAATATCAACTCTCCGGGTGAATATTAGATAGTGCTGATATTGAAGACAAATATCTAAAATTCCTCCTTCACTGGTTGGGATGAGTCCTTAGAATCTAGCCTCAACTTTGTAGATGGCGTTTATTAAGTTTTGTTGCATACCGATGTAAAAACTTACATAGATTAGGCTGTTCGTTATATTGCATTCTAGAAGGTCTAACAATGTATAGTGGTGGCCATCATTTGATTCGTCATTTGAGAATAGACTAGAAGATACGCTAGCATATATATACATATTGAGATATGCAACAAAAATGGAGAATGTAGTTCATAGCTAGCTATCATCCGAATATATATCTAAATTGTGGTATAGCAATATGGTCTCATGGCTATCATCTCATGTTCCTGTGTTTTTTTTAATCTATTAACTAGCGTTTTCGTAACTTTCACTCAACTGCCAAATCAAATGCTCGTAGAGTGATTATTGAAGCTATCTTAAATCAAGCAATATCTTATTTCAGCCAACCTTTCATTTCACCGGTATGAACAAGTAGGAGATTCACACAAAGCATTCGCCGGGACATCTGCAAGAGTTATAAATGATGATCCCCCCCCCCAAATTATCCATGATGCGGTGTTGATTGGGCTGTGGATTTGTTTTGGTTGGTGGTTGGGAATTTTGGGGAGGGCGTGTTTTTTTGTGTTGGGTTTGGATAGTCTATGACTTCCCCCCAGCACATGACAAACCCTCCCAGACATACGCATACGCCGACCGCAATGCAGATCAAATCCCAACACAAACCTACTAATTATCGCAAGGCCATTGTCCACAATAATCCGATCATCCGCAGGGGCCCCATCGATCTTCCTCCAGAGATACACGCCAAAGCCAAGGGTAGACGATCCGAAGGCAATCGCGCGAGCGACATGGTTGCCCTAGAGAAGACATGGCATGACTCTGCTGAGTGACGGTTTCGGTCGCGGAATTGCGAGGCTCCGAGTATATCATTGGGATGGTGTGGCCTGCTGAAATGCATACTGTGATGTTGAGAGGGACGATGTTGTTCACCGGATTTGACGCTGGAGCTCGGGTGGGGGTTGTGGGGAGGGGTAGAATTTTCGGGTTGGTATATTGGCTTCCTGGGGGTTTTGATGTGATGGATAGGTTTTAAGGAAAGAGAATTTGAGGGTATTCGGTTTTTCGTTACCATGGGTGTGTGAAATGTGAGAATCATCCTAACCCCTGCATTTATTTTGAAGAACAATTTGCTAACCTTCGTGAATGTGTGATTTAGAATCGAACACCGCCAGTGGTATATGAATATCCACACAATTCAACAACTAAAGAATATTTCACTGACATTTTGACTTTTCTCAACACTAACTACATATTTCCTGAAAAGATACACAAGAGATGTCAGACGTAATAGCATCCCATATTCAAAAATTACTGGAACTAAATCGCACTTAAAACGAAACAAGTATTCGCAGCTACATGGTAAAGAATGATGATTAGAGCGATGCCGAGACCAGGTCCTGGGCAGACGGTTCTCAAGATATCATCTCCTTCCCCAAAACACACATGCACTCTCGAATCAACACTACCTCACTCATAATAAAAAGAGCCCAACCCCCCTGAGATAGATGTTCGTTCCAAGAAGCCTATTGGGAATCGGCGTGTAGTAGGTACTCGATTGTAACACTGCGCGCTAAGTAACCGGTTCTGAAAGGAGGAGGAGGAATAGCGAATCGGAAAGGATCATATGAATATAAGGTGGTTCCTAGATCAACATCATCCTAAATCCCTCACAAAAATATAACCCCCTATCCAATCACAAAAACTCCCCCAGAGCTGTCTTCCCACCTTTTCTCGCTGGATTGCGTCGTCACTTTCCCAAAGACTTCAAAACTAGTAATAACCATCGTTTATAACACCTGAAACACCATTGCAAAAATATTTCGTCCCACGACTGGTTGCACAACACAGACATTAGCAAAAGTGGTCCCGATAGCGACTGTACATATTATGAACCAGATAACTTTGAATCAAAATATCGATGATTTGCATCGAAAAACATACACATAGAACGCCAAAAGCAAAAGTTATACAGAATTACGTGCCCTCTATCCATTTCTATGTTCTGTTCTATGCTTTTTGTATATGCAACTCTAGACGTCTAACCCAGCACTTGGTTTCGTAAAGACGTTCAATGGAAATCTACCAAAGATCGAGTGTAGGTATATCTCTAATGTTTCTCCATACCATATGAACAAAAAATGGAAATTTTCTTAGTCCGCGATGCGGTTTACGGGTATAGCAATTGTATATGAGCCTTGGTTTGCAATGCACCAAGCGAGTACTCTACCAATGTACTCCCTTCTGATATGCCTGAACTCCTGAATGCGATTCCCCTGACAGAAAATAGCCAAGCTTCAGTCTAATCATAATTAAACAACACAGAAATGCTCTCTCCATGGTGTACACGACGAATTGCCTCGGCGAAGACCGGGCCAACTTCCAAAACTTCTAATTTTGGGCAAAGGCGTCGATGTTCATCTTGTGGAACGCTGTTGGTCACAATAATTTTGTCCAGTGCAGATGCGTTGATGCGATCAATAGCATCACCACTGAAAACTCCATGGGTTATCAAAGCGTAAACGTAAGTGGCACCCTCTTTCTTGAGCAGTTTAGCAGCTCTTGTAATTGTGTTTGAGGTATCGGCCAAGTCGTCGATGAGTATAGCAACTTTATCACGAACATTGCCAACAAGCATCATTGTAGCATTTTGGCGATCGGTAATTCGGGTAGGTCGACGTTCCTAATGGATATGAGTGTGCGCAGGGTGTATAGTTGGGGGAAATTTTACCTTGTGAATCAATGCAAACTCCATGTTGAGCCCATCGGCAATCGCGGTTGCCCTCTTTGCTCCACCAGCATCAGGACTTACGACGATAGCATCCTGAAAGTTTGGAATATTTTGTTGAATATATCTCTTCAACAGTGGCTTGCCGTACAAGTTGTCTACCGGAATGTCGAAGAATCCTTGGTATTGAGGATCGTGCAGATCCATGGTGATTACCTGATCTGCACCCGAACAGGTCAAAAGATCTGCGACGAGTGTACCAGCTTGTGCAACCCATTGTTTATATCCTGGTTTGCCCTGGAAAAGACTTTTGACCTGACCCATTGACAAACCCAGGATTTTCGTAGTCGTGAGTAGTGAAAGGTGGGGCAGCCACGGTAGATGCTGATCCTTCAGCTAGACGTCCATTGGTAAGGGATGCAATGGAGTCTGAAGTATCTTGCCGTCTAGGTGTTATTCCATTTGAAGTTTGAGTGTTGATCTGATCGAGAGAGGCTTTACCAAGCTTCTTTTTGTAATTTGTCCATGCCGTTTGTGCCATTGGCGAGGCCTGGTGTTTGAGGTGTAAAAGGACCGGGTGTTGCTGGCCGACTCTCAAAAGTAAAATTACCCTGAACGTTGGCAGGTCCTTTGGTAAGTGGTGCGCCCATCTTGTTGTATGGGATGTCAGGTTGTCGCGAATAAGGAAACAAAGGAAGGACGGCAGTAACACGCTTGGCAGATCCAGTTTTGCATGCTGAAATCATAATGCAAAGGTCCACAAAGTGATCATTTGCTTTTCCTCCCACCCGATTGAATGATATAAACATCCTTGCCTCGTACCGAGTCTTGAATTTTCAAGACGACTCTCACCAACAGAAAAACTTCTTGAGAATTCTGTTGCAAGGTGGAACACCGAGTGTATTGCAGATCATCTCTGTTATTTGAGGATGGGAGTTTCCTCCAAGAACGACCAGATTACGAACCATATCTTCTGCGGATGTATGAAGAGAAATTCGAGATAGATGTGATATGGTGGTTGTGATGGTTGATGGCAATGATGATTTGTTTTATTTAAAAAGGTTTGAGTGAAATGCGGGATTATTCTTTTTGGGGGTGGTGGTTTCGTTTTTGGCAGCCGCGTGAATCTGGGGGAGAGGAGAGTGGGTGGTGAGTTGGTGAGTGGTGAGTGGTTGGTGATGGATGATGATGATGATGATGATGGTGTGTGGCTAATAAAGAAGGGTTTTGGAAAATAAAAGAAAGAATTGCGGGATTTCTTTCTGAGGGAAATATGTAATTATTAGAGCAAAATGATGTAAATGCTCAATATTGCAATAAATCCTTCAGTCTCTGCTTTTCCAAAATGATCTTATTTTCTTATAATCAATTCAAAAATTTCCTCTTTCGATGGTAATTCGAAGGAAGTAATATGGATGTTTTGAATTGGATATAAAAATATAAAAACCTCTCTTCTTATATGATGAAAAGCATAAGCAGAGCAAAACTTTTGAAGGCGCACGACAGGAAAGAAAAAAAGATTCATTTGATCACATCTAGTGACGTGCTTAGCCTAATGGAGTTAAGCTCTTGACCCCGCAAACGAGGCTAGATTCGCTTAAGGTGTTTTGCATGACATTGACCGAAATAGACAAATTATTTCTTTCTTTCTCCTCGAGGCTGAAGATTGTGTGTGAACCACCTGCACAATCAAAAACGCCCATTACAACCATAAGGAGGATACCAGGTGCAAGGCAGCCGCCACAATACAACGTCTTGGAAGTAACATACAGACAGGCAGACTTTGACTACAACACATACATCAATCAGTCTTTTAGAATTATTAAACCATCATGAAGATATTAGAGGCGCAATCAGCAACGTTAACCAATTATGAGGTTTATACGCATCTGAAAGATATTCAAAGTAAACATCGCACAGGAGGAAGAAGACCAGGAAATCTTGATAATGTCATGAAAGAGGTTAACATTTTACTATATTACAACTCTCAATGTCAATTCTGACTGACTACTTTTAGTTAATCCAATACCTCGAAGAGGCCCCATCGCCTCTCGCACAAAAACCTTGTCCATATAAACAAGATACAATCAAAACTCTCCTTGCACAACTTCGCCCTTTCGAATTGACCAAAGCTGAAATCCTCATGATAATCAATCATCGACCTACGACAATGCCGAATCTGAACAACATCATCGAGGAATTAGAGACGAGATTTCCAGATGAGAATGATCAGTGGGCAATTTTAGATATTATTAGTGAGGTTCTTGGTGCACAGGATGTGGAAGAAATGAAGAAAGCTATGGCAGATAATACTGAAACTGCTAAGAAGGATGAAAAGAAAAGACAAGAGGATGAAGAGAAAAGATACCAGGATATGATGGACGAGTCATGAGCACGTAGTAGGATTGGGTAAATGTGCTTCTTCTTGCTGCTCAACTTTGAACATTGTCTACAAAAGCAATTGGATACAAATTGGACAATTAGGGACATGGGTATAGTCGAGAGTTCGTTCGAGAAATTCGACCCACCCAACATCAAAACCCCAACTTCGCCATATCAGCATATAACGACATTCTTACCGTTTGATAAGAGAGGAGTTGGCGAGTCCTTGGGACCCGATTCATTTACTGGCAATCAGAAGTAGACCATGGAGTATATGCATCTTTGGGTTTCAAACAGGACTACCCGGTAGGCGCTCATGGGGCAACAGTGTTTGTAAGCCCCCATAATCTTACTATATGTCGATTTCCTGCGTGGCGTCCTGAAGAGGTCAATAATGACTAAAAATACAGCTTTTGTGAATAGTAGCACGAAGCTGTTATAAGCTGAATTTAATAGAAATATTTGACCAGAAAAGGGTTCAGAACTCAAAGTGAAGTTATGATATATATTTGCATATATATGTGTTTGACCACCAAGTGGAACTTCTCCCTCTTTCAGCTTCTCCCAACGCCTTCCTCCGGATAATTCTCTAGATCATTGCACAACGTTCAACTTTAGAGGCAACTCATTGATTCTTATTATTATTCTACAATTCATCCCTCAAGAACGACCAAAATAAAAAAAGTCAAGAGTGTCTATTCTATTGTCTCCACCATCGTGGATTCATACCACTCACTCTCCCTTCCCTCTCGCTACGCACTCCACTTTTTCTTAACTCCATCTGCCAAAAATTCACTTTTCGACATCTAAAAGAGCAAAAACCTACTGAGCGCGAGAGATCGTGCTACATAGCGCTGTAGGGAAAAACCGGAGGAGCCGGTTTTTATTAATTTACGACTACCCAACTCCCACCCGTCCACTTCACCCCGAGATCGATGCGGGATCGGGATGGTAGTATTTTTTGCGTCTCGAAGACCTTGGCCGTCTGGTTTTGGTTAGCTATGCTAACTACTCTGCCAGGTGGTGGGATGTTGTTGTGAGTTGAGTGGTGTTTGGGTATATGTATTAGGCGAGGGTGAGGATGGTGAATGATTGGCGCGTGGTTTGTTTTGGCTTGGGAATTTATGCATGTGGCGGATATGATGCATTCTGAGGCCATCCATGAATTTATGAGAGTCGGGTATGCTTTGTTTGGTTCCCATTACGTCTTCCCGTTGTCGGTATCGAGACATACGTTCGTACTACATTTATACTCTTCTGCCAACAAGTGCGCGCGATCACATTATAACTTCTGAATATATTTGACTACCTCCCAAGCGTATGGCACCTTTACCAATATCTAGATACTGGCTTATCTTGTAACACCTCACCTCACTTTGACCTTTGTTTTCCACGCGAATTTCGTTCCAAATGGTTGGAATTTAGGACGTTGCAATCTATAGCGGAGTGTGTATCTTAAATAGCTCTGTATATATACATATAGATCAAACTTAGAACCAACCACATCCAGCTAAGAAGAGGATGTGGATGTTTCTTTCAAAAATGGGCTTATTTGGAGGGGGAACATGAATAAATTCTGGTCTATTCTCCATATTGTACTGAGCATGATGGACTGTGGTTGGCTTTCTGCTCAAACTCATATTTGGCTATTTAGAATGCATTCAAATATTGCTCTGGAGATAGCAAAATTTGTACTATATATACCTATATACCTATATATATTTATGGGCGTGTGTGTATATGTGTATGAAGTGCTACAAACAGGAAGTTTTCACTCCATGTATATCGAATATCCAAAATCCAGTGTAACAGTCCACCTGTACTATCAAAGAGAATGCGTGCAAGTTCCCACTCTCTCTTGTAAGTTATTGCACCGAGATTAACATTTCTCAATATTCATTGCAGATCATCCCCATCGCCACTATTTCATTTCCAGGACTTGATTTCCAGGACTTGCTATCGATCCCGCTTGTTGCAGTTGTTATTTTTGTCGGTACCTTCTATAGGTACTTAGGAGGTAGTCGAGGATACGCATCGCTTCGACACTGTGGTGTCTTGTTGCTGCTCTGTGGCTTTGTGGAAAGACCAGAGGACTGCAGAGAGGGGTTTATCGGTATTGTTATGGCGATGGGGGAGAAAAAGATTTGTTTTTGGTGGGTTGATTGAAGACTAGGTATGCGATGTTGATTCTGTGCGCATTTTTACTCTTTCTGTTTGTATGTTTCTGCCGCGTCGTTTCTTGGTGTTTCTACTCCTGTTGTTTTCGGTTGGTAGTGTGGGTTTTGCTGTATTTGGAAGTGTGGCTGGTTTTTTGATTGTATTTTATTGTGCTGTATTGTATTGTGCTGTATTTATGTCCGATTTCCCTCATCTGAAAATTGATATTCCATGGGGTTTCTCGTGATCCAGTCACGAGGCTTGGAGGCATCATTTGGTGATGTTAGGATGTTGGAGGGTGGCGTGTGTGGTTTTGATGGGTGTGTTGTGTTTGATATGCACCCATACTATTATACAGAAATCAACAACCTACGCCTAAAGCTTAGCCTTCCCCACTTCCGACATTTTTTTTTCTTCAAATCTCTGCATCAATTCTTCAGCTGTAGGCGGCGGATCAGTATCAGCAGGTTTCCACCAAGGCCAGACACTCTGTGCATTCTCTTGCATATTACCCTTGAACTCTGGGTCTCTTTTCTCAATAAAACCTGAGATATGTTAGTGTAGTTCCAGGAGCACGGCACAACGCAGTTCACTACATACTCTGAATACCCTCCTTCTTATCCTTTGCCAAAACAACTCCAACAAAATCTTACTATCCAAAAGATGCGTTTCCTCAGCCGTCTCCGGAACCCTCCACATCAAGTCTCTCATAACCGCGGTTGAAACCGCACTTGTATTTTTAGCGACATCGCTTGCGAGTTCTAATGCTCGTGGGAGAACTTGTTCCGGAGGTAAGATTTCCGAGAAGAGAGTGGAGAGAAGGGGTGATGTGGAGGGGTAGATAGAGCCGGTGGTGGTGAGGTGCATGGCGCGGGAGAGACCGATACGACGAGGGAAAAAATAGGATGAGCAAGCTTCCATTATTATGCCGCGACGGGCGAATACGAAGCCAATTTTTGCGGTTGAGGAGACGATGTGGATAGAGGTGGGGAGGGTCACTAGAGTGGATTAGGGGGTGACTAGTCTAAATGTAGTGAAGTTTGCTGTAAGGATTAGGTATGTGTTGATGCTATCATGCTTACTAGTAATGCCTACGCCCACAGCTGAGCTATGGAGGGTATTAATTATGTTTAGAATAAACCACGTGAAGGCAGTGGTCTTGGAACCCCCTTTACGTACCCGTTGATGGCCGAAATAGTAGGCTTTGTACATCTATGGATAGCTAGTGCTACCTAGACATGAATATTGGTCAACCAAATCTTGCACAAACACGCCAGGGAAATTCGGCTTCCTCCAGAACCAAAATAAAACACACATACCCTCCCACCACCATCTCGATGTATCAATGACGTCTCATTCTCATATGATAATCCAGCCTCTAGATCAGCTCCTGCACAAAACATCTTTCCATAACCAGTGAGAATAATGCAGTTTACTCTAGCGTCAAGTGACAAAAGATTAAATGCTGTTTCGAGATCTTGGGTCATGGCATCTGTGAACGCATTGTGTTTTCCGGGTCGATACAAAGTGATTAGAATAACTTTAGTTGGAGTGATTGAGGATTCAGGAATGTGAGAGACGCGGATTTGTTGGAAAGGAAGGGTTGAGTAGGAATCTGGAAGTGACGAGGACATATTTTGTTATCTACCTGAGTAGGTATTTGATGAGTTGATATAGCCACGGTTTGAACGCGAAAATTGAGATTCTTCAAGAAATCTTGATTGTAGCCCAAGAAGTTTGCACGTATATTTAATTCTGGGTTTAAAAGCAGTATGGTCAAGGAGCCGATATCCTCCTAAACCCCAAATTCGACGATGGGCAAAGCAGTATAAAGACAGGACTTGCACAGCCCAAAGGAATTGTGATGCCAAAGTAATTGTGATGCCAAAGTAATCACGTTATAAATATGAAAAGAGACAAAACACCCACCCCTCGCCTAAAAGTCAATAGTTAGAAACTTGAAGTGCCGAGGATGATGAACTTGATGCGGGGCCACCTTACAATGATTGCTTGTATGGCACGTGATGTAAAGTCACGGTCGATATAATCCAAATCCTGCTGGTCTGCCAAAAATATGATTTTTGCTAGATATATCACCCAAGGCCTTCTTTCAATACTTCAAGTGAAGATAGATGATATATGTTCACACAGCACACACTCGTGTTCATGTTTGAAATCTACTAGGTACACCAACAGCTTACCCTACCTAGGTATCATGACGTCACTGCTCGCAGCGGATCTCATATATCTGATATCACTCAAAAAGAAAAAAACCACTGGTAACCAATGTTGATCTCATTTCTAAAAAGATCTAAAAGGAAAACTCAAGTTATCGTTAACCGGCCTGCAAGATAAGAAAGACATGTTATTTTTGAAGGCTTCCTCGCGATGAAAGCAAATCAATTGTATTCCCTGTTATCTTTGTGTTACCCCTCCATCCCCACCTTTCTAATCTCAACAGCTTCATAAGATGAAATAAACATCGTCGACATCAACATTTCATCATTTTCATCAACTCATATCAACTTGATCGAATTATCAAAAGCTTAAGAATAAATTATACAAGATGCCTCAAAAAGAATCTGTTTCGACTGATAAGCACCACCGCCATTGCCTTTCTTCTCTCAAGCAGTCAAATGTCAAGGAATGGTTTATTGCTCTGGTAGCATTGGGATGGATGTCACTACTAAGAAGCTCGTCGAAGGGGGTGTTGCTGATCGAACCGTATGTTTCGATTCCTGTCTACGTATTTCAATGGACGCCATGATTAAACAACAAACATAGAGGCAATCACTTTTGAACCTCCAAGCAATCCTCGAGGCAGCTGGCAGTAGCATTGACAACGTAGTCAAGGTCAATGTCTTCCTAACCAAAATGGAAGATTTTGCAGCTATGAACAAGGTTTATGCAGAGTTCTTTCATAAGGATCCTAAGCCAGTTAGGACTTGCGTTGCGGTACATGAATTGCCATTGGGAACAGATGTGGAAATCGAATGTACAGCTCATCTGTAAGGTAATACCTGCCTCTGGGGCATATGAAGCCTATGCTTGCCATTGCTTCTTTTAGGGGGAGTATCGTTGTCATCGAGTTTACTTTCTAGGGCACATCTTATCACTAAGGATTGGTAGTAAGGTATTAGAAAAACAAACCCTTCCTAGACCACAAAGAATCTAAAAGTAAGGGTTTTTTTAATTGTTAGGGTTTTTATAATTGTTTAGCCCTATGCAGTGGACTCTTTTAGGAAAAGAAAGAGGTGATGCTTCCAGCTTTTCTTTTCTTTGTATGGATGGCATTCTTCGTTTCTTTGAGGAATGCTTCTTGATTATTACCCGGGCTTTTCTTTTGTTAGGTCCCTACCCATCTTAGCCAACATCGCAACATCAAAATATCGTGAAGACTCGACTGACTCGTTACACACACTACACTAACTGAATACTTCCCATCAATATGTCATTCCTGCAAAATCGCACTAATCTTCAAACCCAAAAGTATGTGGATTCAGACGATGAGAGAACTCCTGGGCAAGCCGACGAAAGCGTTTTATTTCAAACATTGGGGAGAAACCTCCGATCTAAGACATTAGTTGGTAAACAAATATTGAGCCAAACACTCTCTCAAGATCGAAGAAATAAAGCACAACATGCATTGGCAACAATGAGAAGTGCGGGCGATCAGTTGATGTCAATTAGACTGCTTAGTAGTTTAGCCAGCAGCCCCGTCACAAATACCGTCCCTGCAAGCGCAGCATCTCAACAAGTGGCCGAAAATCATGACCTTCCCTGGGTACCAGAAGTTGAAGCAGCTGATGGGCCGACCGCGAGAAATCAAGTGCCAATCAAAAGGCAAAAATGGTTTAGGGGAATTCAATCACGACCTACCACTTTGGACAACATCGAAAAATTTATGCCTATTCAATATGAATACCCTCCGCACCCGGAAGAAGATCGCAGCAATGAATGGTTTCAGAACGCATATGCCGTTTTATTTGAACGAATTCTTGTGTTTTCTAAAGATTATTTTGGATTACAAGAATTACAACAAGGGTTTCATGAACCTTGGGTTCTCGATATGCCAGATGAGTTTCTGAGGTATACGGCACTAGTCGCTGAGCCAGACCCTGTAGTTGGGGGATGGGACGAAATTTTAATAAGTGCGGAAACGAGAAAATTTTCTTATCATTGGTATCATAGTAAGGATTCTGGAGGTCAAGGTTTTCGCGTCAAATCTATGGGGAAATACCAAGGAGGGGGAAGAATTTCTTCATGGCTTAGATCGTGCACTTCTTGCTAGTGAAGGTACACAATCCCAACTCCCAGTAGCTATGATACCACTAACAAATCTCTCCCCTTAGGCTATAGTCGCCAGCAACTCCGCTCCAAATCTATTCGCACCCTCCTAGGCGGTGCATCTCTAACCCCCAACTTCCATGTCGATTGCTTGATGCTTACCGCGCAAGTCATGCTTCTCTTCGCCCCTCTTTTCAATTATCTCACCCTTCTCCCAGCACCCTCCAGAACTGACATCCCCCTTCCTACGGCCCTACACCAAAGCCTCCATAACATAATCTCAAGCGCCGCCTACCTCTCAATCTGTATCCGTATCTCCCCAACTATAATTCACCTCTCACATCTCGCCCCAGGCACCCCCTATAGTCCCGAAGAACACACCTCCATCATGCAAGCATCCTGGACCCTTTCAAAAACCCTTGTTCAAGGAAACTGGACTAGAGAACATGCATTGCTAGAAACTCAACGGGCAGAAGCTGAAGGCTATAAATTCGGGTATGAACATGCCAAACGCCTAGATTCAAAAGCAGGAAGATTAGCTATCCAGAGGCTTGGAACGGCACAAAGTAGATTGGATATGCATAGACCACCGTGGTATACACATCGGGGCTAGTGTCAAGATTGCCGTGTGGCCGATTACAAGGCGATATATTGGGCAGGCAGTAGTAAGCTCGGCGGTGATATGGACGGACAGAGTATTTTTAATATTACGAATGCCGGCGCAATACTTTATTTCAAAGAAACAGATAGACCCATCGAGCCACTGTTCGACTTCTTGGCAAGAAAGAAGAAAATGTTTAGGGCTAGACAACAGAGAGCCAGAGATGTCCTAGGGATATTGGGATTCCTAGCCCTAGGAATCATCCTTTGCCTAGCCTACTTACTGGGCCCAACAACAGTCATAGACTGGTTCAAATGGATCCCCGCGAGGCTTACTGCGTATCTTCAAGATTGTATAAGGCGAGGAAAAGAAGGAGCACACAGGGCGTATGATTCTTCCGGGCGCACCAGGTGCAGCGTGGTTTGAGAGTGCTTGAAACAATCCTTTCGAAGGCTTCAGGGATACGGCGGGGAAGGCTACGGATAAGGTGAAGGAGGGTATAGTGCGGGGGCCTCGGGAGCTGGCGACGTATATAGGAGGTATGCAGGGCACTCGGGACATTAGCACTTGAGTGCTAGGGAAAAGTGTCGCATGGAAGGAGTGGGTAGTGTTTTTAATTTTGTGTTTTTTCTGTGCGTATATGTGTATATCTGTATTGCATAAAAGACGTACCTTTTCCTTTTGAGTATTTAGGACGCACAAGTGTCGATATTGTAGGGCATGATGGTATGTATGTGTGTAAAGTGATCCTAATCCTCTTTGATCATATGCAATATCATACATATATCGTATCAATACCATGACCTCTAACTAGGTAACTACCTAACATAAGATTTCTATCAGCAATTATAAAAAAAATACCCTTCATTATTCCTCTCCCCCTCTCCTATCATCCTTGTTTTCTCCATTGCACATTACACCCTGTTTCCCCCTTCTCTAAAATATTCCATCCACAACTCCCAACCCTTCCAATCTGTCTCTTTCTAAACCACCTCTTTTCGATCAAATTCCCACAGGAACTACCTCACATTTGAAAGTTTTCCCCCATCAAGTTCCTACTCCACACTATAAATGTACATATACATTCGAAAACCTTACTACTTCCCACCTCGCTTTTCCATCTTCTTATTATCCTTCCTAATATCTAGCTAGCTATTAATCTACCTACCCATCAACCCATCAACCCACCCAGAATAAATACAACAATCCCACATCCCCCACCAATACCTACCTACCACCTACCCGGAAAGATAGATAGTTATAAACCCCCTCCTCCTCTCGCCCTCCCACAGCCTTTCTAAACATACAACAACCAAAAACCCAATAAGAAGAATCCCGCAATCCCCAATCCCCAATCTCCAATCTCCAATCTCCAATCCTCAAACAAAAGAAAAGAAATTAAGAGTTGGAATTATTACATTATTACCTGATATTATACAGCATATAGAATAAGACCTAGTAGTCTGACCGCTTATAATACACATCTATCTCCTACCTGCTACCTCCTACACCTTCTCTCAAAACCCCTCCCGTTCAAAAAAAAAACCCCCTCCCTCCCTCCCTCCCCTCAAAATTTCCTAGGTACATTATTAGTAGCTAAGTAGGTATCCCCATACCATTTATTCATCCCCCCTCATACCATACTTTGAACCCCCTTCACCCCAAAAAAACATGCGATCAAATAAAGTTCAAACATTCAAACATTCAAGTAGTACAAATCCAAGTATTCATTATTCAAACGACAACTGCTGAGATCCAATATAGATATCATACCGATCACCATATAAAATTGTGCGTGTGAGGATTGTATTTATACAAGGTTAGCGAGTAGACAGACAGACTACAGATCATTCGAAAATATCTAATTAAGATTAGACATTTCTGAAAATGCCCTCCCATGGGACATGATTGACTCGTAGTTTCTCGTAGAGGATAGTTCATAACATTCATGATATGGACATAAATCCAGGGTAATAGCCAGATAGATATGTGTTTATATCTTATACCAGATCCATATTGATAAGTGGAGCAAGCCTAGCATCCATCCTGATGTACCAACTAAAAGAGTAAAGAAACGCCGACCTTTAATCTGGCGAACCGGGTATTAAGATAATAAACCCTCTAAACACCATTCCCGCCAGGCTCCATGCCGGATTTGTTTAATTTCCCACCCAAGCCCAAGCGCCGTGTAAAACCAACCAGTCATTTTCGTAAAGAATCGAGAGAATATTTTTAAGATCCAGCGGGAAGATTTGAAGGCTCTGGTTTTTGTTTCTTTTCCTTCTTCGCCCATCGGAGACCACAGGCATTACAGAGCGTCTTGGGACCACCGGGACCTTTGCGCCATTCAGGTGAATCCAATGTGCCTTGACTAAATGTTAGTTTTTTTTCTTCTTCTTTCGGATTTATAGAGGGAATGGACCTGATACATACCACAATCTGTACAAACGTATTCATCTAGTAGCTTCATCTTCTTCTTTTTGTCCCCCAGGCGGCCATCTTTATCAACTGGGATTGCAATTCCAGCATCACCCCTAATCAACGCTGGACTATGATCCCCAGTACTAATCCCTTGACTTCTTTCACCTTCCCGGTATTGCAACCCTGTGAGCATTTGTATGCGATCCACACCCTCGTATCGCATCATTTTATCGTTGATGGAATCGGGTTTGCGACCGGAACTTGCATCCTCAAGGTTGGCCTTTGTCAACGTGCCATAAGACATATCTGGCTTAGCTGGGGTGGCATCGCTAAGAAATCAGGACGGCTTGAGCCAGCAGCCATAGATGCACTGATTGAGGTCGTTATCGTATCAGATGATTCTGATGGTTGCTTATGTGCCCAGTTCCTCTCACTGTCCTCGTATTCTTCTTCCTCTTCTTCTCTCTTAAGATCCTTGATACGCTTCGACATCCGCTCAAATTCAATTTTGTGTTCCAAAAATGAATCAAGTAGAACAGCATTCTTTGTTGGATATGGTCTTGCCATCATGAAAAAATCCTCTGCAATAGTCTGCTGTATCTCTAACTGGAAGATGCGGGGTCGACGAACCCCCTGTCGAGGTATAATGAGCATGTCCATGAGACTCGAAGATTATAAAAGTCGTATCCTTCTTGCGAAATCGGTAGTAGAATCGCAAAGCATTACCGGATGCAATAGATTCGTTGAATTCTCTGACATAAGTTGCACTATCATCGGGATGTATAAAATCCACTATGAATCTCCCCGCAAGTTCCTCGGGCGTATAGCCAGTAAGACTTTGGCAGCTAGGAGAAGCATAAACTATTTTTCCATTGGGGGTGAGAACATGCATGAAATCCTTAATCTCTTCAATCACCTTTTGTGGCCAATTTCTTCGTTTCGTAAAATCCGTAACTGTGCTGCTACTAGGAAGTGAAGGTTGAGCACCGAAACCTGCAGGTAAAGGTCCAGCGCCAATTTCTGCGATCTGTGTATCTCCAGTATTCATGCCAGCCCCTCCACCATTATCCGTTTGTGCATTTTCGGCGGGCGACATTAAGTTGCTAGGTGGTGTGTATGATCTCGGAATATTGGTATTGTCGCCAATGGAATTCATTTCCATGTTCATATCAGGCAGACCATAATCAATTACCAAATTATCGTGCAACATTTCGGTCATTAAGGTATCCGGTAAATTTTGATCGGCCTAGATTCGACATTAGAATATAGCATACCGCGATGGAGAATAGAGAATGGACAATCATGGACAATGGTCAATGGAAAATTGAAAACGGGGTGGGTGAGATTTCTCCCAAGATCCAAGAGATCTCGGGAGATTGAAGGTGTCGTACCTGCGAGGCTGACAAGGACCTATCCATCGACCCGAGGTTGCCTGCATGATGATGATACATGACGGCGGTAGGATCCAAACCCATATTGTTTATATTCATCGATGTATCACTCTCAGACATATCGAATCTATTTTTCTGTTGGAGAAAAGAAGAATATGTGTCGGGATGCGCATTCAAATTCGAAGATATATAAGGTAAGGCAGGTATGTATCACAGAATGTGGCACTGAGGCATTTAGCTTAGAGAGCTGTTTTTTTTGGGTTGCTTTTTTTGCTTTTTTTCCTTCGGAGGATCTGATGAGGAGAAGTAAAATTGGAAAGAGGTTTGAAGGTTTAATTTATTTAATTGAGTGCTTTTTACTCGTATGGTATGATTTAATTTTTGATGAAGGGTGGGATGATGGGATAAGTTGGAAGATAGAGAAAAAACATGGGAATGTGTGAAAATGTGATATATATTTAGAGAAAAGGTGGATAAATAATTCGGTAGGTATTAGATAGGTAGATAGGTAGGTAGATAGGTAGGTAGTATAGGTAGGTAGATAGGTAGGTAGATGGATTGATGGACTGGTAGGTTTCTAGCAAGGTAGGTTTTGATACGAGTGATGAGGCTGGTTGATTGGCTGATTGGTTGATTGGTTGGTTGGTTGGTTGGCTGGTGGTGATGGTGGTGGCGGTAGGGCGGTAGTTGAGTAGGTAGATAGTTGTATAGGTAGATGGTTGTGTAGGTAAGTAGGTTCTCTAGTAGGCAATAGGTGGTAGCTGGAGGTTGTAGATGTCGTTGTATTGAAGAAATAGAGAAACCTGGAATAGATTGTAATGAGATAGATGAGGGATGAGAGAAGGAAAGGGAGAACAGGATGAAAGTTGCTAGTAACAAAGCTAAGGTAATACCAAGTAAGTAAGGTAAGGTTAAATTATAAGCAACTTGGAATGAACTGATCTACAAAATTGATCTCAGATCTATTTCATTTAAATATAACAATAGATATCATAAGTGTTAAGTAAGCTGGAGTATGTAATATGTGTGTATAAGTATATATATATATATATGTAAATGTATGTGGATCCTCGAAGGAAAAAAACAAAAAGCAACCAAAAAAACAGCTTCTAAGCTATCTAGTGCCACATTCTGTGATACATACCTGCTTACCTTATATATCTTCGAATTTGAATGCGCATCCCGACACATATTCTTCTTTCTCCAACAGAAAAATAGATTCGATATGTCTGAGAGTGATACATCGATGAATATAAAAATATGGGTTTGGATCCTACGCCGTCATGTTATCATCATGCAGGACCTCGGTCGATGGATAGGTCTTGTCAGCCTCGCGGTACGACACCTTCATCTCGAGATCTCTTGGATTTGGGAGAAATCTCCCCACCCGTTTTCAATTTTCCATTGACCATTGTCCATGATTGTCCATTCTCTTTCCATCGCGGTATGCATATTTAATGTCGAATCTAGGCCGATCAAAATTTACCGGATACCTTAATGACCGAAATGTTGCACGATAATTTGGTATTGATTATGGTCTGCTGATATAACATGGAAATGAATTCCATTGGGACAATACAATATTCCGAGATCATACACACCACCTAGCAACTTATGTCGCCCGCCGAAAATGCACACGATAATGGTGGAGGGGTGGCATGATACTGGAGATACACAGATCGCAGAAATTGGGCTGGACTTTACCTGCAGGTTCGGTGCTCACTTCATTCCTAGTAGCAGCACAGTTACGGATTTTACGAAACGAAGAAATTGGCCACAAAGGTGATTGAAGAGATTAAGGATTTCATGCATGTTCTCACCCCAATGGAAAAGTTTATGCTTTCCTAGCTGCAAAGTCTTACTGGTATACGCCCAGGAACTTGCGGGGAGATTCATAGTGGATTTTATACATCCGATGATAGTGAACTATGTCAGAGAATTAAGAATCTATTGCATCCGGTAATGCTTTGCGATTCTACTACCGATTTCGCAGAAGGATCGACTTTTATAATCTTCGAGTTCATGGACATGCTCATTATACCTCGACAGGGGGTTCGTCGACCCCGCATCTTCAGTTAGAGATACAGCAGACTATTGCAGAGGATTTTTCATGATGGCAAGACATATCCAACAAAGAATGCTGTTCTACTTGATTCATTTTTGGACACAAATTGAATTTGAGCGGATGTCGAAGCGTATCAAGGATCTTAAGAGAAAGGAGAAGAAATAGAGGACAGTGAGAGGAACTGGGCACATAAGCACCATCAGAATCATCTGATACGAAACGACTCAATCGTGATCTATGGCTCTGGCTAAGCCGTCCTGATTTCTTAGCGATGCCACCCCCAGCTAAGCCGATATGTCTTATGGCACGTTGACAAAGGCCACCTTGAGGATGCAAGTTCCGGTCGCAAACCCGATTCCATCAACGATAAAATGATGCGATACGAGGGTGTGGATCGCATACAAATGCTACAGGGTTGCAATACCGGGGAAGGTGAAAGTCAAGGGATTGTATGGGGTCATAGTCAGCGTTGATTAGGGGTGATGCTGGAATTGCAATCCCAGTTGATAAAGATGGCCGCCTGGGGGACAAAAGAGAAGATGAAGCTACTAGATGATACGTTTGTACAGATTGTGTATGTAAGGTCCATTCCCTCTATAATCCGAAAGAGAAAAAACTAACATTTAGTCAAGGCACATTGGATTCCCTGATGGCGCAAAGGTCGGTGGTCCAAGACGCTCTGTAATGCCTGTGTCTCCGATGGGCGAAGAGGAAAAGAAACAAAAACCAGAGCCTTCAAATCTTCCCGCTGGATCTTAAAATATCTCTCGATTCTTTACGAAAATGCTGGTTGGTTTTACACGGCGCTGGGCTTGGGTGGGAATTAAACAATCCGGCATGGAGCCTGGCGGAATGGGTTTAGAGGGTTTATTATCTTAATACCCGGTTCGCCAGATTAAAGGTCGGCGTTTCTTTACTTTTTAGTTGGTACATCAGGATGGATGCTAGGTTGCTCCACTTATCAATATGGATCTGGTATAAGATATATACACATATCTATCTGGCTATACCCTGGATTTATGTCATCATGAATGTTATGAACTATCCTTACGAGAAATACGAGTCATATGTCCCATGGGAGGGCATTTTCAGAAATGTCATCTTAATTGATATTTTCGAATGATCTGTAGTCTGTCTGTCTACTCGCTAACCTTGTATAAATACAATCCTCACACGCACAATTTTATATGGTGATCGGTATGATATCTATATTGGATCTCAGCAGTGTCTTTGAATAATGAATACTTGGATTTGTACTACTGAATGTTTGAATGTTTGAACTTTATTTGATCGCATGTTTTTTTGGGGTGAAGGGGTTCAAGTATGGTAGAGGGGGGATGAATAAAATGGTATGGGGGATACCTACTTAGCTACTAAAATGTTAGGAAATTTTTGAGGGGAGGGGAGGGAGGGGGGTTTTTTTTTTGAACGGGAGGGTTTTGAGAGAAGGTGTAGGAGGTAGCAGGTAGGAGATAGATGTGTATTATAAGCGGCTCAGACTACTAGGTCTTATTCTATATGCTGTATAATATCAGTAAAATGTAATAATTCACTTTAATTCTTTTCTTTTGTTTGAGGATTGGAGATGGAGTTGGAGATTGGGTTGGGATTGCGGGATTCTTCTTATTGGGTTTTTGGTTGTTGTATGTTTGAAACTGTGGGAGGCGGAGGAGGAGGGGGGTTTATAATATTATCTTTCGGGTAGTGTAGGTAGTAGTATGGGGGATGTGGGATTGTTGTATTTATTCTGGGTGGGTTGATGGGTTGATGGTAGGTAGATTATAGCTAGCTAGATATTAGGAGGATATAAGAAGATGGAAAAGCGAGGTGGGAAGTTAAGGTTTCGAATGTATATGTACATTTATAGTGTGGAGTAGGAACTTGATGGGGAAAACTTTCAATGTGAGGTAGTTCCTGTGGGAATTTGATCGAAAGAGGTGGTTTAGAAAGAGACAGATTGGAAGGGTTGGGAGTTGTGATGGAATATTTTAGAGAAGGGGGAAACAGGGTGTAATGTGCAATGAGAAAAACAAGGATGATAGGAGAGGGGGAGAGGAATAATGAAGGGTATTTTTTATAATTGTGATAGAAATCTTATGTTAGTATTACCTAGTTAGAGGTCATGGTATTGATACGATATATGTATGATATTGCATATGATCAAGAGGATTAGGATCACTTTACCACATACATACCATCATGCCTACAATATCGACACTTGTGCGTCCTAAATACTTCAAAAGGAAAAGGTACGTCTTTTATGCAATACAGATATACACATATACGCACAGAAAAAACACAAAATTAAAACACTACCCACTCCTTCCATGCGACACTTTTCCCTAGCACTCAAGTGCTAATGTCCCGAGTGCCCTGCATACCTCCTATATACGTCGCCAGCTCCGAGGCCCCGCACTATACCCTCCTTCACCTTATCCGTAGCCTTCCCGCCGTATCCTGAAGCCTTCGAAAGGATTGTTTCAAGCACTCTCAAACCACGCTGCACCTGGTGCGCCGGAAGAATCATACGCCCTGTGTGCTCCTTCTTTTCCTCGCCTTATACAATCTTGAAGATACGCAGTAAGCCTCGCGGGGATCCATTTGAACCAGTCTATGACTGTTGTTGGGCCCAGTAAGTAGGCTAGGCAAGGATGATTCCTAGGGCTAGGAATCCCAATATCCCTAGGACATCTCTGGCTCTCTGTTGTCTAGCCCTAAACATTTTCTTCTTTCTTGCCAAGAAGTCGAACAGTGGCTCGATGGGTCTATCTGTTTCTTTGAAATAAAGTATTGCGCCGGCATTCGTAATATTAAAAATACTCTGTCCGTCCATATCACCGCCGAGCTTACTACTGCCTGCCCAATATCGCCTTGTAATCGGCCACACGGCAATCTTGACACTAGCCCGATGTGATACCACGGTGGTCTATGCATATCCAATCTACTTTGTGCCGTTCCAAGCCTCTGGATAGCTAATCTTCCTGCTTTTGAATCTAGGCGTTTGGCATGTTCATACCCGAATTTATAGCCTTCAGCTTCTGCCCGTTGAGTTTCTAGCAATGGCATGTTCTCTAGTCCAGTTTCCTTGAACAAGGGTTTTTGAAGGGTCCAGGATGCTTGCATGATGGAGGTGTGTTTCTTCGGGACTATAGGGGGTGCCTGGGGCGAGATGTGAGAGGTGAATTATAGTTGGGGAGATAGGATACAGATTGAGAGGTAGGCGGCGCTTGAGATTATGTTATGGAGGCTTTGGTGTAGGGCCGTAGGAAGGGGGATGTCAGTTCTGGAGGGTGCTGGGAGAAGGGTGAGATAATTGAAAAGAGGGGCGAAGAGAAGCATGACTTGCGCGGTAAGCATCAAGCAATCGACATGGAAGTTGGGGGTTAGAGATGCACCGCCTAGGAGGTGCGAATAGATTTGGAGCGGAGTTGCTGGCGACTATAGCCTAAGGGGAGAGATTTGTTAGTGGTATCATAGCTACTGGGAGTTGGGATTGTGTACCTTCACTAGCAAGAAGTGCACGATCTAAGCCATGAAGAAATTCTTCCCCCTCCTTGGTATTTCCCCATAGATTTGACGCGAAACCTTGACCTCCAGAATCCTTACTATGATACCAATGATAAGAATTTTCTCGTTTCCGCACTATTAAAATTTCGTCCATCCCCCAACTACAGGGTCTGGCTCAGCGACTAGTGCCGTATACCTCAGAAACTCATCTGGCATATCGAGAACCAAGGTTCATGAAACCTTGTTGTAATTCTTGTAATCCAAAATAATCTTTAGAAAACACAAGAATTCGTTCAAATAAAACGGCATATGCGTTCTGAACATTCATTGCTGCGATCTTCTTCCGGGTGCGAGGGTAATTCATATTGAATAGGCATAAATTTTTCGATGTTGTCCAAAGTGGTAGGTCGTGATTGAATTCCCCTAAACCATTTTTGCCTTTTGATTTGGCACTTGATTTCTCGCGGTCGGCCATCAGCTGCTTCAACTTCTGGTACCCAGGGAAGGTCATGATTTTCGGCCACTTGTTGAGATGCTGCGCTTGCAGGGACGGTATTTGTGACGGGGCTGCTGGCTAAACTACTAAGCAGTCTAATTGACATCAACTGATCGCCCGCACTTCTCATTTGTTGCCAATGCATGTTGTGCTTTATTTCTTCGATCTTGAGAGAGTGTTTGGCTCAATATTTGTTTACCAACTAATGTCTTAGATCGGAGGTTTCTCCCCAATGTTGAAATAAAAGCTTTCGTCGGTTGCCAGGAGTTCTCTATGCGCCACACTTTTGGTTAAATTAGCGCATGCAGGAACAAATGAGGAGTGCGGCGATATTGAGTCATTAGACTGCTAGTAGTTTAGCCAGCAGCCCGTCACAATACCGTCCTGCAAGCGCAGCATCTCACAAGTGGCCGAAAATCATGACCTTCCCGGGTACCAGAAGTTGAAGCAGCTGATGGCCGACCGCGAGAAATCAAGTGCCAATCAAAAGGCAAAAATGGTTTAGGGGAATTCAATCACGACCTACCACTTTGGACAACATCGAAAAATTTATGCCTATTCAATATGAATACCCTCCGCACCCGGAAGAATCGCAGCAATGAATGGTTTCAGAACGCATATGCCGTTTTATTTGAACGAATTCTTGTGTTTTCTAAAGATTATTTTGGATTACAAGAATTACAACAAGGGTTTCATGAACCTTGGGTTCTCGATATGCCAGATGAGTTTCTGAGGTATACGGCACTAGTCGCTGAGCCAGACCCTGTAGTTGGGGGATGGGACAAATTTTAATAAGTGCGGAAACGAGAAAATTTCTTATCATTGGTATCATAGTAAGGATTCTGGAGGTCAAGGTTTTCGCGTCAAATCTATGGGGAAATACCAAGGAGGGGGAAGAATTCTTCATGGCTTAGATCGTGCACTTCTTGCTAGTGAAGGTACACAATCCCAACTCCCAGTAGCTATGATACCACTAAACAAAATCTCTCCCCTTAGGCTATAGTCGCCAGCAACTCCGCTCCAAATCTATTCGCACCCTCCTAGGCGGTGCATCTCTAACCCCCAACTTCCATGTCGATTGCTTGATGCTTACCGCGCAAGTCATGCTTCTCTTCGCCCCTCTTTTCAATTATCTCACCCTTCTCCAGCACCCTCCAGAACTGACATCCCCCTTCCTACGGCCCTACACCAAAGCCTCCATAAACATAATCTCAAGCGCCGCCCTACCTCTCAATCTGTATCCGTATCTCCCCAACTATAATTCACCTCTCACATCTCGCCCCAGGCCCCCTATAGTCCCGAAAACACACCTCCATCATGCAAGCATCCTGGACCCTTTCAAAACCCTTGTTCAAGGAAACTGGACTAGAGAACATGCATTGCTAGAAACTCAACGGGCAGAAGCTGAAGGCTATAAATTCGGGTATGAACATGCCAAACGCCTAGATTCAAAAGCAGGAAGATTAGCTATCCAGAGGCTTGGAACGGCACAAAGTAGATTGGATATGCATAGACCACCGTGGTATACACATCGGGCTGTGTCAAGATTGCCGTGTGCCGATTACAAGGCGATATTGGGCAGGCAGTAGTAAGCTCGGCGGTGATATGGACGGACAGAGTATTTTAATATTACGAATGCCGGCGCAATACTTTATTTCAAAGAAACAGATAGACCCATCGAGCCACTGTTCGACTTCTTGGCAAGAAAGAAGAAAATGTTTAGGGCTAGACAACAGAGAGCCAGAGATGTCCTAGGGATATTGGATTCCTAGCCCTAGGAATCATCCTTGCCTAGCCTAACTTACTGGGCCCAACAACAGTCATAGACTGGTTCAAATGGATCCCCGCGAGGCTTACTGCGTATCTTCAAGATTGTATAAGGCGAGGAAAAGAAGGAGCACACAGGGCGTATGATTCTTCCGGCGCACCAGGTGCAGCGTGGTTTGAGAGTGCTTGAAACAATCCTTTCGAAGGCTTCAGGGATACGGCGGGGAAGGCTACGGATAAGGTGAAGGAGGGGTATAGTGCGGGGGCCTCGGGAGCTGGCGACGTATATAGGAGGTATGCAGGGCACTCGGGACATTAGCACTTGAGTGCTAGGGAAAAGTGTCGCATGGAAGGAGTGGGTAGTGTTTTTAATTTTGTGTTTTTTCTGTGCGTATATGTGTATATCTGTATTTGCATAAAAGACGTACCTTTTCCTTTTGAGTATTTAGGACCACAAGTGTCGATATTGTAGGGCATGATGGTATGTATGTGTGTAAAGTGATCCTAATCCTCTTTGATCATATGCAATATCATACATATATCGTATCAATACCATGACCTCTAACTAGGTAACTACCTAACATAAGATTTCTATCAGCAATTATAAAAAATACCCTTCATTATTCCTCTCCCCCTCTCCTATCATCCTTGTTTTCTCCATTGCACATTACACCCTGTTTCCCCCTTCTCTAAAATATTCCATCCACAACTCCCAACCCTTCCAATCTGTCTCTTTCTAAACCACCTCTTTTCGATCAAATTCCCACAGGAACTACCTCACATTTGAAAGTTTTCCCCCATCAAGTTCCTACTCCACACTATAAATGTACATATACATTCGAAACCTTACTACTTCCCACCTCGCTTTTCCATCTTCTATTATCCTTCCTAATATCTAGCTAGCTATTAATCTACCTACCCATCACCCATCAACCCACCCAGAATAAATACAACAATCCCACATCCCCCACCAATACCTACCTACCACCTACCCGGAAAGATAGATAGTTATAAACCCCCTCCTCCTCTCGCCCTCCCACAGCCTTTCTAAACATACAACAACCAAAAACCCAATAAAGAAGAATCCCGCAATCCCCAATCCCCAATCTCCAATCTCCAATCTCCAATCCTCAAACAAAAGAAAAGAAATTAAGAGTTGGAATTATTACATTATTACCTGATATTATACAGCATATAGAATAAGACCTAGTAGTCTGACCGCTTATAATACACATCTATCTCCTACCTGCTACCTCCTACACCTTCTCTCAAAACCCCTCCCGTTCAAAAAAAAAACCCCCCTCCCTCCCTCCCCCTCCTCAAAATTTCCTAGGTACATTATTAGTAGCTAAGTAGGTATCCCCATACCATTTATTCATCCCCCCTCATACCATACTTTGAACCCCCTTCACCCCAAAAAAACATGCGATCAAATAAAGTTCAAACATTCAAACATTCAAGTAGTACAAATCCAAGTATTCATTATTCAAACGACAACTGCTGAGATCCAATATAGATATCATACCGATCACCATATAAAATTGTGCGTGTGAGGATTGTATTTATACAAGGTTAGCGAGTAGACAGACAGACTACAGATCATTCGAAAATATCTAATTAAGATTAGACATTTCTGAAAATGCCCTCCCATGGGACATGATTGACTCGTAGTTTTCTCGTAGAGGATAGTTCATAACATTCATGATATGGACATAAATCCAGGGTAATAGCCAGATAGATATGTGTTTATATCTTATACCAGATCCATATTGATAAGTGGAGCAAGCCTAGCATCCATCCTGATGTACCAACTAAAAGAGTAAAGAAACGCCGACCTTTAATCTGGCGAACCGGGTATTAAGATAATAAACCCTCTAAACACCATTCCCGCCAGGCTCCATGCCGGATTTGTTTAATTTCCCACCCAAGCCCAAGCGCCGTGTAAAACCAACCAGTCATTTTCGTAAAGAATCGAGAGAATATTTTTAAGATCCAGCGGGAAGATTTGAAGGCTCTGGTTTTTGTTTCTTTTCCTTCTTCGCCCATCGGAGACCACAGGCATTACAGAGCGTCTTGGGACCACCGGGACCTTTGCGCCATTCAGGTGAATCCAATGTGCCTTGACTAAATGTTAGTTTTTCTTCTTCTTTCGGATTTATAGAGGGAATGGACCTGATACATACCACAATCTGTACAAACGTATTCATCTAGTAGCTTCATCTTCTTCTTTTTGTCCCCCAGGCGGCCATCTTTATCAACTGGGATTGCAATTCCAGCATCACCCCTAATCAACGCTGGACTATGATCCCCAGTACTAATCCCTTGACTTCTTTCACCTTCCCGGTATTGCAACCCTGTGAGCATTTGTATGCGATCCACACCCTCGTATCGCATCATTTTATCGTTGATGGAATCGGGTTTGCGACCGGAACTTGCATCCTCAAGGTTGGCCTTTGTCAACGTGCCATAAGACATATCTGGCTTAGCTGGGGTGGCATCGCTAAGAAATCAGGACGGCTTGAGCCAGCAGCCATAGATGCACTGATTGAGGTCGTTATCGTATCAGATGATTCTGATGGTTGCTTATGTGCCCAGTTCCTCTCACTGTCCTCGTATTCTTCTTCCTCTTCTCTCTTAAGATCCTTGATACGCTTCGACATCCGCTCAAATTCAATTTTGTGTTCCAAAAAATGAATCAAGTAGAACAGCATTCTTTGTTGGATATGGTCTTGCCATCATGAAAAATCCTCTGCAATAGTCTGCTGTATCTCTAACTGGAAGATGCGGGGTCGACGAACCCCCTGTCGAGGTATAATGAGCATGTCCATGAGACTCGAAGATTATAAAAGTCGTATCCTTCTTGCGAAATCGGTAGTAGAATCGCAAAGCATTACCGGATGCAATAGATTCGTTGAATTCTCTGACATAAGTTGCACTATCATCGGGATGTATAAAAAATCCACTATGAATCTCCCCGCAAGTTCCTCGGGCGTATAGCCAGTAAGACTTTGGCAGCTAGGAGAAGCATAAACTATTTTTCCATTGGGGGTGAGAACATGCATGAAATCCTTAATCTCTTCAATCACCTTTTGTGGCCAATTTCTTCGTTTCGTAAAATCCGTAACTGTGCTGCTACTAGGAAGTGAAGGTTGAGCACCGAAACCTGCAGGTAAAGGTCCAGCGCCAATTTCTGCGATCTGTGTATCTCCAGTATTCATGCCAGCCCCTCCACCATTATCCGTTTGTGCATTTTCGGCGGGCGACATTAAGTTGCTAGGTGGTGTGTATGATCTCGGAATATTGGTATTGTCGCCAATGGAATTCATTTCCATGTTCATATCAGGCAGACCATAATCAATTACCAAATTATCGTGCAACATTTCGGTCATTAAGGTATCCGGTAAATTTTGATCGGCCTAGATTCGACATTAGAATATAGCATACCGCGATGGAGAATAGAGAATGGACAATCATGGACAATGGTCAATGGAAAATTGAAAACGGGGTGGGTGAGATTTCTCCCAAGATCCAAGAGATCTCGGGAGATTGAAGGTGTCGTACCTGCGAGGCTGACAAGGACCTATCCATCGACCCGAGGTTGCCTGCATGATGATGATACATGACGGCGGTAGGATCCAAACCCATATTGTTTATATTCATCGATGTATCACTCTCAGACATATCGAATCTATTTTTCTGTTGGAGAAAAGAAGAATATGTGTCGGGATGCGCATTCAAATTCGAAGATATATAAGGTAAGGCAGGTATGTATCACAGAATGTGGCACTGAGGCATTTAGCTTAGAGAGCTGTTTTTTTTGGGTTGCTTTTTTTGCTTTTTTTCCTTCGGAGGATCTGATGAGGAGAAGTAAAATTGGAAAGAGGTTTGAAGGTTTAATTTATTTAATTGAGTGCTTTTTACTCGTATGGTATGATTTAATTTTTGATGAAGGGTGGGATGATGGGATAAGTTGGAAGATAGAGAAAAAACATGGGAATGTGTGAAAATGTGATATATTTAGAGAAAAGGTGGATAAATAATTCGGTAGGTATTAGATAGGTAGATAGGTAGGTAGATAGGTAGGTAGATAGGTAGGTAGATAGGTAGGTAGATGGATTGATTGATGGACTGGTAGGTTTCTAGCAAGGTAGGTTTTGATACGAGTGATGAGGCTGGTTGATTGGCTGATTGGTTGATTGGTTGGTTGGTTGGTTGGCTGGTGGTGATGGTGGTGGCGGTAGGGCGGTAGTTGAGTAGGTAGATAGTTGTATAGGTAGATGGTTGTGTAGGTAAGTAGGTTCTCTAGTAGGCAATAGGTGGTAGCTGGAGGTTGTAGATGTCGTTGTATTGAAGAAATAGAGAAACCTGGAATAGATTGTAATGAGATAGATGAGGGATGAGAGAAGGAAAGGGAGAACAGGATGAAAGTTGCTAGTAACAAAGCTAAGGTAATACCAAGTAAGTAAGGTAAGGTTAAATTATAAGCAACTTGGAATGAACTGATCTACAAAATTGATCTCAGATCTATTTCATTTAAATATAACAATAGATATCATAAGTGTTAAGTAAGCTGGAGTATGTAATATGTGTGTAAGTATATATATATATATGTAAATGTATGTGTATGTGTATATGTATGTATGTGTATATATATATATATATGTATAGTATATGTATGTGTATGTGTATATATATATATATGTATATGTATGTGTATGTGTATATATATATATATGTATATATGTATGTATATGTATATATATGTGTATGTGTATGTATATATATATATGTATATGTATGTGTATGTGTATATATATATGTATATGTATATGTATGTTTAATTTATATACCTATGTATATAGTAGGTATTCATGGATATTATATAAATAAATGAATAGGTATATATCCAGTTTATATGTTTATATAGTACTTATAAATGTATATAGTACATAGCCATCCATGGATGGATGTAGTATGTCGGGTATGACCGGAAATAGATAGATGGGTATATATCCATGGATATATATATATATATATTTATATGTAGACATGTTTTGTTAACATTCGCATATTGAATGAAATATCCAGGTGCTCCAGCCAGGTAGACGATTATTACGCTTTACTAAATACTACCTAGATAGTGGAAGTAAAATGGCCCGGCTTTCGTTGAACAAGCTTATTGTTGAATGAGTTTATTATTAATTGCGTTTATTATTATGATTGGTATTAGTAATGGCAGTAGTAGTAGCAGTAGTAGCAGCAGTAGTAGTAGTTACTGTATGTAATAATTAAGAGAAACGTGGGAGAGCATTGATAAAAGCAATTTCAACTGCTGCCTAGTAAATAAATGGTAAAGGTTCTCTATGAATATGCTCGAGTGTCTATGGAGTATTCTATAAGTGTATTTTAGGTACGTATATACTACTACAAATAATAACATAAATAATAAATAAAAAATAATAAATAATAAATAAAAATAAAAATAATAAATAATAAATAATAAATAATAAATAATAAATAATAAATAATAAATAATAAATAATAATAATAATAATAATATAAATAATAAATAATAAATAATAAATAATAAATAATAAAATAATAATAAATAAATAATAAATAATAAATAATAAATAATAAATAATAAATCATAAATCATAAATCATAAATCATAAATCATAAATCATAAATCATAAATCATATAATCATAAATCATAAATTCATTATATATGATACATTATATGCCCAATTCATCCTATATAAATATATAACATATATTCATAAATGTATAAACACATTTAATGCTACCCGACTTCCATCATCATCGATATTAGAATTGATACCCATCGCACGATATCGTCATAGGTCATGATTAGGCTCTTAGTTGATCATTAGTAGGCCATAGCCTCATAGGTCATCCATACTAGGTAGGTCATAGGTACCTATCTACCTACCTGAATAGGCTTGGACCCCTTTAACCAAAACCACTGGGCCATACCATATTATAGTCTACAGTACATACAACCCATACAACCCATACAACCCATACAACCCATACAACCCATACAACCCATACAACCCATACAACCCATACAACCCATACAACCCATACACAACCCATACAACCCATACAACCCATACAACCCATACAACCCATACAACCATACACCATACACTGCCACTTCCCTCCCTCATCACAGTGGGGAATATGCACAGACCGTATAACCAACCTTGGTGGCTTGCTGAAGACATTGTAAAACTGTACCTAGTAGTCCGGAGCAGAAAGAGTACCCGTCCCATCGGCAGTTTGACTTCCAAGTTGCTAGCCTGCTTGGTAAGTGTGTTGAGGAGAGCACGTGATTACGTGGGCAAACGCGCTTCTTTCTACTTCGCGTTCGATATCATTTATCATTTACAAGCTGGAAACTTTTTTATTTATATTTACAACTTCCATCCACAACCCACCCATCTATCGTCTCTTCTCGAGCAAAGCATAAAGGCCTCCACTGTAGTGATCTATAGCTAGCGGACCATTATATCTATTTATTACACACACATTCATTCCAACACAAAAAATCGCAAACAAGAAGGTAGACAGCCTTGTTTCATCATTTCATCATTGATATCGTCAATCTAATACATCTTATCTGCTGTGGCAGACTTAAATATCCCATTCTAACCCATAGATAATTTTGTCGCGATCATCCGCTCTCCTTTAATCGTCAATACTCAATAGACTGTGGGGCTCCTCCAAAGTCAACAAGATGTCAAGAATAGAAAAGATGAGAATTTGCGGGTTAGTGTTACATTGATATAGACTATATATTGGGAAAAGTTGAGCTTACTAGTTCCCGTTCTTATAGGGTGCGGTCCTTTGACCACAAGGGCTGGGAGACGATCGCTTTCAACACCCCTCTTACACTCATCGTCGGACTCAATGGTTCGGGTAAGACTGTATGTATTGGCTTGCGAATCAACCCTAGAACTTGACTAAACTTTACATCTAAACAGACCATCATCGAGTGCTTAAAATACGCAACTACTGGTGGGCAACCACCGAATAGCAAGGTTGGAGGGGCTTTCATTCACGATCCTAAAGTATATCGCTCATAGATCCCTTGATACATTGTTTATACATGGTACTTACTCATATTAGCTTTGCGGTGAAAAAGAGGTATTGGCACAAGTCAAGCTTTCGTTTCAAAGTACAACAGGGTCGAGAATGGTCATCACAAGGAGTATGCAGCTTACAGTTACAAAGACGTCGAGAAAGGTAAAGACCTTAGATTCCGGGCTGATGGTTCAAAATGGCGGCGAAAGAACTGCGGTTTCCCATAAAGTTGGTGAAATGGACAAAATAATGCAACAAGCTTTAGGCGTTTCTGAAGCCGTGTTGGATAATGTTATCTTCTGTCACCAAGATGATTCACTATGGCCAATGAGCGAACCTTCCACACTCAAGAAGAAGTTCGATGACATATTTGAAGCAACAAGATACACCAAAGCTGTTGATAGCCTCAAACTTTTGAAAAAAGGATTATGCTACGCAGATCAAAAGCATGATGGCAGAGGAAGCGATAGCCAAGGATAACAAGGATAAGGGAGAAAAAACCAAGAGCCGTTGCGAAGAGCTTTCCGATCAAATTGAGAAATTGTCTGAGGAGGCCCTAAAAGACAAGGCTAATATGGAAGCAGCCCGAGAAGTGGTCGAAGCCAAACAGAGAAAGGCGAGTGAAGTTTGGGATTTGGTTCAAAAACTCAGGACCAACAAAGAACGAGTCAAATTTAGCGAGGAAAATCTTGAATTGCTGCAAAAGAGAATTAAGCCACTTTCTGAATCGGATGAGTGGCTTAGATCAACATTAGATCAATACGCGGACCTGATACTGGAAATGGAACAACAAGATGAGAAACTTCAGAAACAATATCGAGATCAGCAGCAGAAGATGTCTACAAATACCAGCGAACTTGGTAAAAAACAAGCTGACCTAGGTCGGCAACAAGCTTTAAAGCAAGCCTACGAAGGCGAGCTCGAATCTCGAGCTCAGCTAGTCAAAAGTGCTGCATCTAAGCATTCCATTAGAGGCTATGAGGATGATATCGATGATTCTCGAGTGAATGAATTTATTGAGAGAATCAAAAAACTTTCTCGTGACAAGGAGCGTGATTTGGAGCGGATTAAAACAACCACTAATGACGAACTTAAAACCGTCCAGACCAAATTAACAGAACTTCAGAATCAACATGCAATACGTATCCAAGAGAAGGTCACAGCCAAGCAGACAATTTCAATCAATGATAGGAAGGTGGGTCCTAAACAAACAGAACTTGGCTTTATTCAATTCGACGAAGGCGATAAAGCAGGCCTTGAGTCTTCCCACAAGGAGACCAAGGAGCTTTTGGAGAAGCTTAGAGCCCAATTCGATTCTGCAGGTTTTGATAATCGCATCGTCACTAGTAATGGACGGCTGAGAGAGCTTGAAGATGAAGAAAGATCTTTGAGAAAAGAGGCTTTTGAGATCAACAAACGCTCGAATGATCGTGCTCAGCTTGATTATGTCATGGGGGAATTGAAGAATACCAAGGGAAAATTAGACACTATGAAGGCGACCCATGGCGGAAAACTTGATTCGATTATTGGTTCGGACTGGCAAGTCGATACTCTTGGTAAGGATTTCCAACGTGCCCTCGATAGACAGAAGGATGAAATTTCGGATGCAACGAACGAGCAAGAAGCGGCCAAAAAGTCCTTCACTGAAGCAGGTTTTCGATTCAATTCACTCCGTGATGACTTCAAAGCTAAGAAGGATCAATTGAAAACTTGTGAGAACACCGTACTCAATTCTATCATGGATGAAGATGGCAAGCCTTTGATTAGCGTCGAAGAATATCCTAGGGAGCTAAACCAGCTAGAAGAGGAGCGCGATGAGGTTCGAGATAATATGGACGGCTTCAAGCATAAGATTGAATATTTTAACCAATGTCTAAACACCATTCAGACCAAAGATATGTGCAAACTTTGTGAGAGGAAGTTTTCAGAAGAAGGACATCGATCAGCGGCTTTGAAAAAGATTCAGAAACTTCTCAACAAAGATGCCCGAGAAACTTTGCAGGAAAGGTTGGAGGTATACAATGAACAAATCAAGACTGCAAAAGCAGCTCAATCACAGTATGATATCTACCAATCTCTCAGAGACGAAATTCCAAACGTGGAGCAAGAGCTCAAAAAGGCGGAGAGTGAAAAATTTAGGCTGCTTGAAGAAGTTGAGAAACATGACAAAATTGTCGACAGCAAGAACGCTAGACAGAGGGATGTCGAATCCTTGTCAAATATCATCTCCTCTATCATTAGGTATAATAGTGATATCAAGGACCATGAGGCAAAAATTGATAGTTTATCCTCGCAACAAAGTATATCCGGAAGCATCATGACTGCTGACGAGATTCAAGAACGCCAGACAACTTGTAGTGAAAATATGCGCGAGGTCAGAGAACAATTGACCAAGATTTCATCTGAGAAGGATGCAGCTAAGGATAAGATAAATGATGTGGAGCGCGATCTTTCCCACAAATCGCAAAGACTTCGAGATGTTATTGACGGATTGGCAAAGAAAGAGGCTTTACGAAATGATATTGGTGAGCTTCTTGAGAGCAATGTACAACAACGTGAAGCCATGGATCGTGCCGATACCGAGCTGGAGGCATTGAAGCCGAGGATTGACACTGCAAAGGCTAGATATGAAGATGTACAACAGCAAGGCCATGCAAAGGAAAGAGAAGTCCTATCTCAAAAAGAAAAATTAGCAGACACAGTCCGTCAATTCCTGCAGCACGAGAAAAACATCAATGGATATATTGATAATAGTGGCCCCGAACAACTCGCTGCTTGCGAGCGAGCAATCAAAAATATACAACAGGACCAGAAGCGTATTAGCGAGGAATTGAACGGGATCACTGCGGACTTGAATGCACTTCGAGCTAAAAAGGGCGATTCCGATCGATTGAAGACAAACATCAGCGATAACATTCTATATCGCGAAGAAGTGGCTAAACTGGAAATGTATAAGAAGCAAACTGTTGACTTGGAAGCACAAAATGTCGAAGGAAATTTTGAGACTTTGACAAAAGAGGCTGAGGAGATAGAAAAAACCTTCTACGAACATCGTCGCCTATATCAGCAGAAGACAGCTGTTCTCGCTGAGAAGGACCTCAATCTGCAACAACATTTAGTTGATTGGGGTCTTAATTATAAGAACGCTCGATCCGAATATCGCACAGCTATGATTAAAGTCAAGACTACAAAGGCGGCTATTGACGATCTAGGTAAGATGATTACAGCTATGGATAAAGCAATCGTGAAGTTTCACAGTGTGAAGATGGAGGAGATTAATCGAATTGCTGGTGAACTTTGGCAGACTACTTATCAAGGCACGGATGTTGATACGATCATGATTCGTTCCGAGAAGGATGAGGGCGAGACCGCAGCCGGTAACAAGAAGACAAATTATAAGTATCGAGTTGTGATGGTGAAGCAAGATGTCGAGATGGATATGCGTGGCCGTTGCAGTGCTGGTCAAAAAGTTCTGGCCTGTATTATTATTCGCCTGGCACTAGCGGAGTGCTTCGGTATTAACTGTGGTGTACGTATCGTCATTTGTTCTCATACTTCACATATAACTAATATGATTTCACAGCTTATTGCACTCGACGAACCTACCACCAACTTAGATCAAGACAACATCAAAGCACTTGCGGAATCTCTTCATGGCATCATCAAATCCCGTCAACAACAAGCCAACTTCCAACTCATCATCATTACACACGATGAAGAGTTCTTGAAAGCTATGCAGTGCTCTGATTTCTGCGATGATTTCTATCAGGTTAGTAGGGATCAGGAGCAGAATAGTAAGATTGAGAAAATTCCAATTGCACAAGTTATGGAGGGAAATTGATGCTTGAGTACGATGGATGGATAGATGTAAGATATTATTCCCAGGCAATATCCGAGAAAATGGAGACATGAGATATTTGTAATGCTATAGGGAATACCGCTCTGGGAGCTATCAAGGCACATATATGAATAAGCTTTTAGCTTGATTGGCATATTCATCACCTGCTACTAGCAAGCTGGATCTAAATACCCTAATGATAATGGGACATGTATGAGATGATATGATATGTATCATCTTGTTCATCTATGTAGAGCAGGGTTTATGGAATTGTAACGCATGATGTATAGGGCTTGTGCGTTTTGTGATCTTTATTTCGTTTCTTGCAACGTCATTCATATCATAGATGAATATATAATTTCACCTCGTCTGTAGATATCAGATTTGTTGTCCATCTTGTTATTGGGTAATTGAGTAAATATATCGGTGATAACAATGATAATAATAACTTTATTCGATTTCCTTGGTGTGGAGCGTAGGTTGGGATTGGGGTTTGGATTTGGTGTTGGAGAGGGTTTGGGATTTGGAGAGGATTGAAATTTGGATTTGAATGAGGTTGCATTAGGTGAGATTGGGCTGGTGGATAGATCGATGGATGGATGGGACGGGATAGGAATGAAGAGAGTAAGGATTTGGTGTTTGGTATCTGGATAGATGAATGGATAGATACAGAGAATTAGCAGAGGAAATAGACGAAATGGGTGGTATGGTAGAGATGGGGGCAGAGGGTGTAAGATTGGGTGGAGTGAGGGCTTGAGTGGGGTGAGGTAGATACATATACAAGACTGCAGTCATATATAAAATGAGAATTCGGAGGATTGTGTATGTAGTTGATAACTTTGAGAGGATGTGGATGTGAATGTGAATGAATGGGAGGCGTAGGCAGGGATGCAAGAACCGAGAGAAAAGGGGAAGAGGGAAGAAAGGAGAGAGAGAAGTATACCACATGTATATATAAACCCACAGCAGGGGTTCTAAGATGATAACCTGGCTTCATCTATCAACTCAACGGCTTCATGAGGTATTTGAAGGGTTGAGGTTAGAATTCCACCGATAAAAAGGTAGGGCATGAGGGAGCTGAACAGACATTACGAGTTTTTATTTTCGAGTCAAGGGGTCGGCCGTTATTCGGTGTTTGAGATGTGGTGGGTTTGTGTATTTCATAGAGGTACAAGGTAGTTGGCGTGGGCTCTTGATGCATAGGGATGAAAGATCTGGATTTGAATATGATGGAAATGTAAAAGCAAATGTAGATTTGGTGCCTAGGTATTCGAAATCTTGTTGATTTTCTTAAAGTAGTTTGAAGTAGTTTTTCCTCGCCTATTATTGATCATCTATGATTCATCCCTTTGACTCATCACTCTCAAAGCAGGCTACAGAATGTAAAACACTTATTCATTCATCCAAGTGTCTACAAAAAGATTTGGAAATATTTACTAAAGCATGCTAAAACACTACGTTTTAAGATGAAACACATGAAAGACTCGGGGGCGAATAACCAACTTTCGGCTCGTGAAGCTGTGTTCAAGTACTATGAAGAAAGGTGTATATAATAACTGGTGAATAGTATCATTTGATTCTCTAAGTAGGTAATGAATAATATCTGGCTTAGGAATATTTATTAGGATAATCCGCCTCAGAAATCATTCTTTCCTCGTCCATCTAATGAAATCATCATAACATCACCCTAAACGACAGATCTTCCAACCAGCTACCTTTTCAGAACCCGTGAAGACCTACTGTTATACTCAACCATCAGAAATAACCAGAAAAATACCAAATCCTCTCTCTTTCGAACTCCCACCACATGAAAAAAGCCATCATGTCACCAACACACCAATCCAAGTCCAAGAAAGCCTCGCTAAATTTTGGGGGCAAGCACCAAAGAAGTTCCAAGCTTCGTCGTGCAAAGGACAGGTCTTTTCAAGATCGTTTGGCTTGGTCTGATGAATCTGTGAATCTTGGCCGCGATGCAGGTCGAGCTGATGATAAAAATATGACTATGGAGAGAAGAGGTGAAAGGGAAGACAATGCACCTGCTGAGACACTTTTGGACTTGACTTAAGTATATCATGACTTGGAGATGATGCATGTATGATGCAATGCGAACCCCAGTCTCATGTGCGACCTTGCAAATAAAAAACAGTTGAAAAATAAATAAAACATCAAAATAATAAGAGTCAGATTGGATAGCTCGGTCTACTGGCATTAAGGGTTGGATGATTGAAGTTATAGACTTAGGAAATTGGGACAAGAATAGACAAGATTGGGTGGGTAAGATAGCGAGTGATAGAATCAACAGACTGTTTGTGAAACTTCTTTTAAGATATCGTTACGTGATGATAAAATCCCGATGGTATGAACGCCACAAATCTACTCCGAGTTCCAGAACGCCATTTATGGGTTCCCATCCTATGACATAATGCATTGTCAGTCTCCCATGCCGACATGTCTATATACTCCTTCTTGCATTATTAACATTACTTGTGTGAGCCAGCAAAAACTTGCAGCACGTAAGAGTGAACTTGCACGCTCTGCTCCATGCATCATCTTGTGCTATTCCTAGTTTTATACTGACTTCCCCTATCTTCTCCCCTTCAATTTTATATGGCAATTTCAGTCCTCTTCCAATCTCCGAAGTCTTGGCAGATTCTTGCTCAACAAATGCACCGAGTTGGCGCATACATTCGAGGAATGCTTCCATGGCTATGTCGAACTTTCGATGCATGAAAGTGAGCCCGAGAGGCATATCGCCAGAGGAATGCAGTTCAAGAATAGATTTCTTGTGAGGCCTAGCGATATTACCACGCTGAGAGCTAGAACGACTTGCAGATGGCGATGGATAATCATAACGTATTATTCGAGAAGTTGAGCCCATAGGCTGAAGCTCGTATCCTTCGAATTTAAAACCAAGTCGGTCAGCCACGGTAGCTAGAAGGAGCAGTGCGTGCCCCCATGCTGCGTTTATTTCCGGCCAGTCCACCGGCACACTTGAAAGTCGACCCAATCGTAGGCCGTTTATTGTACCAAATCTCCCATCATGGCTTATACAGAATGTATCATTATAAACATTCGTTCTCTGTAATTTTTCCAATAATTGCGAGTCGTGATCGTATTGAAGATTGATGCTATCCCGTATATTTTGAAACTCCGAGAGCTTCATCGCAAACTCATTTCGATCACTCCAGAACTTCTCTTCCTCAATATCGAGAGCTCTAGCCTCTTCTTCTAGCCGAGCATTCTCCTCATTAACAGCAGCAGTCTCCGCTTCAATTTTCTTCAACTCTTCTATTGCTGCAGCCTCATCTGCCCGTGCCTTTGCAAGAAGGTCGTTTGCTTCTTTTATTTCCTCTTCAGTTGGCACCTCAGCGTTGACCTGTTTCAAGAATCCAACATATGCATCCCTTTCTCGAGTCACAGCTTCCAATCGTTTTTGTAAACCATCGACAAGCATTTCCGTACACTCGACGCAGATAGGGTGATCTATATCGGATCGCGCAGTAAGGATTTCGAATAGCCTTGATACCCGTTCCATATCTTGTGACATTGCTTTGCCCTCACCGTCTGGTCCTTCTCCACCCGATAAATCATCACTTTGTGGTTTGTTATGATCTGCATCAGGAGGTTTGATGACTGATGGCGGCACAACTTGAGATTCCGTTAGCATGACAAAAGACATAGCTGGATTATTCATGCCACTTTTCATCGTATCTGATAGATTAGAATCATGCCGGCGTGGTGCAGACACTGTCCGCTTAAAAGTTGGTGGGCCGGCATGCTTTGAGACACGATCATAAAGTTGCTTTCGTTCTTGAGGATACGCTGGCCGTGAAGGGGGAATGTTCTTGGCTTGGTCTTGAGAGGTGGCACCTAAAAAGTAAAACTGATGAGCTTGAGTTTACTATAAAAAGGCTGGTTCAGGAGATAATTACGAACCGACCAATAAATCAAATGCCGCAGGGTTGAGGTCCTCCAAAGAGCTATCGAGTTTCAATGATGTGCGACACTTTTGACAATGCATATTGTGTATATTTCTGGCATGTATCTAGATATTAGGCCACCGGGATTTATCAAGTGTATATTGACCAAGATATCTCTGGCATCTTGCTTCACCAGAAATATGAGGAGAATTTTGAGAAAAACACTTTGTTGATTGACACAAATATACCAAGGTATATAAATGTAGGAGTGAGTACGGGTACTGGATCATTAGCGGTCATGATACGGTTGGCCAAGTGCATCAATCCTCAAGCTTTCATAAATTCCATCGAGCTATTTATGCAACCCCGCCATTCGTCGATTATACATAATACAGCAGTTCTAAGCGTTATGCAAGCAATTTACGCGAACACAACGCGTATTCCCGTACAGCTCGCGCCTTCTAGTTTCCAAGGTTAGTTCAAGATATTTATCTCGAGTACTACTTTCTAATCTGGATTTATATGTAGAACACACAAGTACTTACCACACCCTTACGATTCTTACTATTCTTATAACGTTATCAACAATCGGTCATGGTCGCGAATTGTCAACATGGAATCTCCAGCAAGAAGGCAGAAAATATCCGCAGACCTTAATGATCTCGACCTCGAAATTGATGGCGATTATTCTGACAGCTGTAGCGAAGTTGAAGAAGATGACTTTATTATTGACGATGAGAATGACGATGTAGTTTACGAGCCTGGATACGATCCCGACCAGGAACTTCAGCAAAGGAGAGCCCGACTCGACTTCAAATTAAAATCAACGTTTGAATCCATCTTCGAAAAATATGGCAGAAATTTTGATGGAGTTGGAGACGAAATTGACTTGCTCACCGGGGAAATATTGGTTGATAATGGGCATTTAAAAGACATGCAAGATGAGCGGGATGCTGGTGACCAAAAAGCGGGAAGCAATCTGCTGAGAGCCTTGACTGTAGAACCAGAGAGTATCATGGAGACATCCGGCGATGAATACAATATGGAGGAGGAAGTAGAGGATAGTGAAGAGCGAGGGGAAGTGGAAGAGGATGAGGAAGAGGGAAGCAATGTACAAGGAAAAATGGGGTATCAGGATAATGCGGCCGAGATGGGTGATGGAGATATGGAGGAGGACGACATGATTTTACGGGGCTACGATGAACCGATCCAAGATTCTTCCGTTGATGTCGCAACCACGACAGAATCAGAAACCACTCAGAACCATGCCCAAGAAAGTCTACAATACCAAAGAAGCTTACAGCCCGAGGAAGGAAGTGTTTCATTCCCAACATACAATGAGATTTTACGTTCATTTGGTCCTGAGGTTGCCCCTCAAATCGTCAATATCATCTCGCGAAAACAAGGCCAAGATGACGCTTCTATCGAACCAGCCTGGAGAGTGCCTGAATTACCCGAATCGGAGCCAAGAAAGCGCCCAGAATTAAGATCCTTTATTCCAGAGCCAGAAATTATGCGCAGCCCGTCTCCCGATATGTCTGAGTCGATATGGGCTTTACCTAGAGGACGAGGACAGCGTCCTTTAGGTAAGATATACAAACCACGGGGTCCATACAAACGAAAGAGTATCGTGAACGAAGCGTTGAGCTCGGATGGACTACGTACTTCAGATAATACTGCATCAGATTCACTACGGATACGAAACAACTTTACGGAAGAAGAGGATGAAATACTCATTGCAAAGCTATCTGAAGCACATGGCCAGGGTATCCCATTTGGAACGAAATCTATCTGGAAAGATCTCGAAAGTCTAAATTCCAGGCACACGAAAAGAGCGTGGAAGAGCAGGTATCTTTTAAAATATAGACATCTGTGGTCCCCCGAAGGCTCACCCAGATCCGGTTCTCATCGATCTTATCGTCATGAAATTCGAGAGAAATCAGAACAGAATGTTAGATCTACGTTGCGCAGTCCACATCAGTTATCCATCATTCCGCGGTCATCTAGAACTCGAAAGCCTGCACAGCAAGGACTGAATGTCATTAGTTGGTCGGATGCTGTTGCCACCATCAAATCTATAGATCCTAGGTTGCACAAGGATTTGGCGAAAGATGCCAGTGTATTTGATTTGACTGATGTCAGGCCAGTGGATGTAGATGAAGATGCCTTGAATTTGAGGAGCTCTGATTTGGAAGTTTCAGGCGAAAGCAGTGACGAGCCAGAACTCCCAGCACATATAGGCTCCAGAGTTCAGAGGATTGCGCCCATCACTGCCAATCCCGCCTATCAATTCTCGGATGAAGAAGACGAGCCAGCTGTGTTAAGGTCCAAGTTCAGAGAAGAGAAGAGTTCTCAGCTTAAAACTCCCAGGCTCAGTAAAAAAGTAAGAAAATCAAGTAGTGGTAAATTGAAAGACGGAAGCAGTGGGAAACCGAGATATCGTCAAAGGCAAGTTCAAAAGAAGCTCATATCAGAGGAGGTCGATGAATTGAGCTTTGGCCTTGAAGAAGACGTTCTTTTTGTATCTTCACGACCAAGAAAAGATAAACAGAGGGAGCCACAGACTTCGATACAACGAGAAGATGGACAAGCAGCAGTCACTAAAATGTCTGTTATACCTGATCTTACGTCGAAGGAAAGAATGAGCGCCTTGAGTAATTTTGATGATGATGAATTCGACGAGCTCAGCGTGGAATGGCTACAGAGTTTCCCTTCCGTTGATCAAAAGAAAGCCATATTCAAATCTGAAGATGTTCTTGTAGCTGGCCCACCGAATACAGCGAAAGAGGCCAATATTGATCTTTTCGATATCAACCAGCTTCCGGAAACCTCCCCAAGAAGTGCTCTCGATGCGCGCAAAAAGCTCAGGCTGAGCAAGAGATTCAGTAGTAGTGCTGTCATTCCTTCAACTTCATCACAAACCGAGTCGTCTCCCATTGCTGCAGCGGATAGTAGAGTCCAGTGGAGAAGTCAACCGATAACAGACTCTGTTGATCATGCTTCTATACCACCTACCTCGTCATATATCCAGAGTCATCTCCTGCACCTCGACCGAAGCGGAAATATGCGGATTTGGATAAAAATGAATATTCATCTCTTACACCATCACGTCAAGTCAAAGGGAAAGTCGAGATACCTGTGCCTAGTAATGAAGATGTTTCCCTTCAAAATGACGTCGACGGTAATATAACGCCGACTTGTAAATCGCCAAACAAAAAAGAGGGGGTATCCTAACACCAACTCATAGTGTGAAAAGAAAGTCGAGAACTCCTCTCCTTGACTATACAACACCTACCGAAGAGATCTTGTGAGGAAAGAGAAACCAAGAGATGCGTCACATAGCCCTGGAATGGTGAGAACACCAGGTGGGACGTTGAGAAAATGCGGGAAACACGGGTTTTCGTGTTACAAAGCTTTTTGCTTTAGATGTGAGTTGAAGACTAAGAAGATGAATGCTTGAGAGATGGAGGTCATTGGATCAATATATGGAAGACAAGAAAGGCAATCATATATAATCATTGCATTGCATACCTATAGCTACAATATTCGAATCAAATATGGGTAGGATAAACCCTTTTAATAAATCAAAATGAAATCGCACAAGTTCTAGGAGGGTGATGGTGAAATACCTGTCTGTCTACATATCCCTCTCGGTGCCCATTGTATGACTGGTATAATATATATAATCCTAGCACTAAACCCAAAAGCCAAACTTCAAACTCTAAAATCTAAACCCGGAAACCTAAAATCTGATATCTGACACCGACGATCTAAGGTTACTAGCGGACCCAGACTCGAACACCGAACTCTTGAAAATTTCAACACCGAAACGGAGTTCGCTTAGCCTTCACTTTACGGCGGTACAGAATGGAGTAGAATGACCGATCGAGTGATTCTCTTCGGATTCTAGACTTTAATTAGTTAGGCGCTGTTCCTAGCTATGGGTTTCAAGGTTTCAATTGCTTGGGTTGTTGCTGTTGCTGCTGTTGTTGTTGTTGTTGTTGTTGTTGGGAAGGAGTAGATGAATCAATGAATTGATGGATGCATGGATGCATGGATCCGGATGGATGAAGGGTTGTTTCTTCTTGTGTCCCGATGTCGGGTGAGTATATTATATATATATATATATATGCCGGCTGGCTATGGTTTGTTTTAGATGTATATGGGAGGTAGAGGTGTGAAAAACTTGGGATTTGGAAGGTGTAGAGTTGACTATGGGCTTATGGGCGGAGGGTCTTGGTCTTGGTATTGGGGGGAGGGTTCTTTCTGTTTTGTTTGTAGTGCACGTGGTGTTGTGTATCGGGGCGCTTGGACGTGTGGGCGTGGCTGCTGAAAATTAATTCATCTTACCATGGTACTAGTACTGGTGCTAGTGATAAGATTGAGTAGGCACGCCTTGGGGTCGATATGTAAGTATACGTACCGGTATGTGGAGCTTGACCATGGCCAGCGAAGATGATTTAGGAGGGTTTGAGATGGAGTGGAGTGGAGTGAGATGGAGGTGAGTAGGGGTAGGGTAGGGGAGGGGAGGTAGGATACGGACTGTTGTAGAATTTTAGAACTGGAAGTACTCCGTAGAACGACAGGAGAACTACCTAGTAGAGCTAGAATTATGCCTACAATAACCGAGTAGAAGAACTATGCCGGGATGGGGAAAAAACAAATAATTAATTTCACATGATATTTGAGAAACATGTTCGCTGTACTGGATTCTCACGACGAAATATGAACATCACACCAAAAATCACACAAAAATGGGGAAAATAACACAATCAAATTTCGAGAGCTAATCCTTTCATCACGACATGATGGGATGGATCTCATTACTCAAGGATTGGATGTTGAGGGCCTAGAGTCGGTGATGCGATTCCCTGTGCGAAAAAAAAAAACCTAAGACGGACGCAGGGAGGAAAATTTCAATGTGTTGGCTGGGTGTTGGTCACGGTTTGATCGCTAAAAGCAGTTGTAAGAGAGTTATGTGTCAGAGGCTGCCGTGTACGTTAAGTCTTTGCGATGTTGAAATAAAGTGCGTTGAATTTCGTTTAGTGCAGGTTCCTGGGGTGGAGACGCGTAACTTTGAGCGGAGACTTGAGAGATTAATGGGACGAGCCTTTCCTCCAAAGGTTTTGGGTTATATATCTGGTTATTACAGTAGCTAGCTACCTTAAGCTTTGGAGGAAAGGTGGGCGTGGGATGGAACTTTGTATCCTGGGATGTGGGATGGTTTATCCATGTGAATAATGGGGAAAAAAGAAAGTTCTTGTTTGAAAGGATGGATGAGATGATCGATGATGATATTGGATTCCAGGCTTTTCTTATTCCTATTGAACTTCGGAGTTGGTTTTTGGGTATTCCGGTTGCCTCTAAATCTAAAGATAGATGGACAGAGAGGTACTTAGGTAGGTGTAGCTTGATGTATACGTAGCTGAGAGCTGGAAGCATCGGTAAGAAAGAAAGTCATGAGAGACGGAGTACCTGGGTAAGTACTAGCTATAGGTAGGTCAACATCATGATTGATTAGTTAATTGATTAATTTCTTAGTAATCTGTTGGACATAATCATACATATGAAGTTATACAGATGGATATTCCCGATGACAACATACTCGGATGCTTAATAATACCAAAAAAGTGTCATGATCAATTGATGTAAGATTGATTACCTAGTATAGGGATAAATATATATATCATGTCCATGGATGTGGCTGGAGAATTCGGTGTAAGGAAGCGGTGGAATTCTGAAGTGAAGGGCGTATTGGTCCGTGCACTCAAAAGAGCCAACCAATGATATTTCAAGTTTCCACACGCGAACTAAATTAGTGCCATTTCCCGCAGTGCACTCTAAAGAGCACGGACCAACTGAACGGGACGTCCAATGTTGTTGGAATGCCCGGGCATATATGGATATGTTGAAGACATGAAATAACCAAAAAGGTGCCATATGCATTTATCAAGGGCGCAAATCTGACAACCTTGACTCATCTAAGGTTCAATACTGGATACCTGGGTATCCATGTTTTTTTTGAAGATGACTGAATATCAAAAAAAAAACATAATTCCGCACTTAATAAGTATGTTACATATATAATTATATATACATACTCACACATACATACATATATATAAAGGCAAGTCATTATCCCTCCTGTTTCCAGTATTTCAAAAAGGGTCAAGAAGGTTGAAAGTTTGAAAGCCGCTTTCATATATTCTCTTATTATTTGGTCTGCATGCGATAACTTTCCTTTCTTATCAAAGTTACACCCAAAAGGCTTCAGGACGCAGATTTCCCCGCATGACCGTTTATCCAATAGTACTTATCTGAAGATCATTCCCTTCCTATATCAGACCGTTCTTCGATTTTACCCTGCTTCTCCTTTTGATATATCTTTGGCCAAGATGTCTGCTTCAAGCGTACACTCTAGCTCTGGCACAATCGCCAATTATGCGAAGAAAATGAACCCAACAAAACGACCAGATGTCGAGATTCATATCGATGATCATCATGAGGGAAAGACATATACTACATTTGATGCTTTATCGGGCAAGGCCTCAATCACAACGCTTCATGATGCTCAATTCGATGAAATTCAAATTACCCTCGAAGGCGTAACCCGAACATATGTCGAAAACACATCTCACTCGAGCGCAACATCCAAGATAACAGCCGTTCACCGATTTCTGAAACTCATCATGCCAATTCCAGAAACTGCTTATCCTCAACCACGAATTGCTGAAGCTGGCAAAACATATGTCTTTCCATTTAACTTTGTCATTCCAGAGCAACTCCTCCCAACTGCTTGCGCACATCCGACCGATGCTGATCATGTTCATACGGCACATGTGCAATTACCTCCCAGCATGGGTGATCGCGAAGCATCGATAATAGATGATTTGGCTCCTGATATGAGCAAAATCCAATACTCAATCAATGCCAATGTCGTCAAACACACCGAATTCTCAAAGAAGTCAACTTCTCTTGTGGCGGGTTCGAAGAAACTCCAAATAATACCTATGGTAGCGGAAGCACCTCCAATGAGTATTTCGGAAGATGATAAGTATGATTATCTCCTGTCGAAAACAAAACCCCTGAGGAAAGGAATGTTCTCTGGAAAATTAGGAAAGATTACTGTTTCAGCGGATCAAACTGCAGCGATTGTTCTCCCATCCCCTGGTAGTTTCTCGGTAGCCACAACGATGGCAACTGTCAAACTACAATTCGAACCCCATGATATTAACTCACAACCTCCTCGTCTTGGTGGTTTAGTCACTAAAATTAAAGCCTTGAGTTTCTATGCGGCCAAACCAGCGAAGTCACTTTCTTCAAGATTTAGCATATCTAAGACCTTCGAACCGGCTCGACATGTTTACCAAACCTCGATTCCTCTCTCATCAAGGTGTGTCGAGCAAGTCTCATGGGTGAAGCACTTGCCACAACCAGATTTGTCCCGAAGAGACTCTACCGTATCGTCAAGTTCGTCTGAATATTCGGATAACTCTCATATGTCACTGAAGGCACAGAATAAAGTCTACTACACGGCGGAAATTCTGGTCCCAGTATCATTGCCATCGTCTAAAATTTGGATTCCCACATTTCACTCATGTATCGTCTCTCGCATCTATTCCCTGGATCTTACCTTATCCATCCATACCCCCGGAGCAGGTGTCCCAGCTTCTTCGGTCAAGATTTGTCTTCCATTACAGATCGCAGCTCAAGGCAATCGAACTGCGCCAGTTTCTCTTACCGCGGAAGAGGCCGCTGCCGAGCTCGCAGATGCAAATGAGTATCTCAGACCGAGGGTTATCGAAATACCAAGAGAAGACTTGGTCGAGAATAGCTTTCTACGTTTCTAGCTTTACTGTGCCACGCCTGGAATTGCCTCCAAGCTATGAACATACCGAGGAGCCAAGGAGGCAAGTTGATCCATCAAGGTGCTAATTAAAACGATTTGATTTCCTATATTTCTTTACTGTTGGGGGGAGGGTTTGGGGAACGACGTGTAAACTGTACTCACCGTGCATGCGAATTTGGGTCAGGACTTTGGAGATACCACCACGGATTGTTATTTGGGGAATTTGCCGGGAGTCACATACATATATACAAGATACCCTCTCATACTTTTAGGTACCTATAGATGATTAATGATAATTTATCCTTCCACCAATTGCAATATCTTCACCCAGTCTCACATCTCATAGGTGGGATTCGCACATCTTTCCGGAATCGCTCAAGTGATCTTCTCAATGTTCTACTCGCAATTACCTTGAAGAGAATCAGATAATACGCATACGTCGTGTACGCCGTACATAGTAGCCTTTCAAGTGCTAAATGCCTTACATGATTCAGACCCACCGGTCTTCTGACGCCATGATAAACCTGTACAGCCCCGCGCAACCCCACTAACCATCATCATTCTCAGGGATATTTGATATAACGCGTCTAAATTTGACAGGCTCATAGGCTCTAAAGTTCTACAAGGCTGCCTGTGCCTGTGGTGAATGGATGTCAGTCACACATTATGATTATGGCATCCATGGATGGCATCCATGTGTGTGCCATCCATAAGATTATCGGGCCAGCCATCTCAAATATATATATTATATATTATATATTATTATATATATGTATATATATTACATATATATATGTATATATATTACATATATATATGTATATATTACATATATATATATGAAAGATATGAAAATGTATAACCTGGAAAAGCAAGAAATCTAAAGCTATATACGGAGTAATACATGCGATATGTATATATATTTATTTATTATATATTAATCCTCAAGATCAAGTTGAAGACCTTTCCTTTCCTTTCCCTTCCTTCCCTTCCCTTCCCTTCGTTTCCTCTCGTTTTATTTCTTTTCATATTCTCATCAATCAATATCACCAACATCACGAATATCACATTCAACTCAAACCCATCTCATCTCAACCTTGTACTACCCCAGACTCACAAGGTGGTTCTCATCTCTCATCTCTCATCCCACCTCACCGCTCGTCCCATACATTCGACCCATATCACGGCAAAATCAGCCTACGATACCGATACCTAATGATTTGCCAACTCATGCCCAATTATCAAAGATTGTGACTGGTGATGAAATTTTACACAGCTCAATTCATGAAAAAAGATCTTCCTTCGTTGTACAAAACCATTTAACCACTTTAATTTACGAATAGATCTGGTATTCCTTACTCTACTTAACCACCGACATTCTCTGCTTATACGCTCTATCGATGCGGACAGGACAGTCAAACGAAACGAATGCGATGCCAAAGCAAAAACAAAAGATCCAAAAATAAACCTTTTCTAGATATTATTGATTGAATATTCTCATCAAACCAAGGTCATACGATCTCCAAAATATCTATTCGAATATGGCGCAACCACAACCACAACCACAACCACAACCACAATCACAATCACAATCACAACCACAACCGCAAGAGAAAACTCCTAATGTGGAACCAAAAGTTTTATGGATATTTATTTGACGCTGATAAGAGTCCAACACCAGTTTTAAATGCGCTATTGAGAGGAATCGCGAATTATATCGTAAGAATGTTCATTTCCACAACTTTCCCTCACAATTTTATGCTTACAATTGTGGCAGATAGAGAATGTGGGAAGTAAAGAAGATCAATTTTTAACTCCGGAGAAGTTGGCACTTTTTTATAAAGCTGTTGGTGGGAATTATGATTGTAGGTTTTTGTTGTTTGTTTTGTTTTGGATTCCCGTCATCTTCCTTGTCTATCCGCGGTTTGGGAGCTTGTTTTGCTAATAGCGTCTATTGCATTACATAGCTCTTTTTGTGGAGACTACACATCCCTCAATATCTTGGATATATGCATCGATAGGTTGTCAACATGCTTTGAACCCTACGAAAGATGATTTCGCCCCTCCTTCGATACCATGTCTCACTGTACGGGGATTTGTGCGATGGCAATCGATCGAGGTACTTCTGGGACCAGAGGAACATGTATCATTCATCCAAACCGCAGTACGAGAGTTTGAGATTAAACATCCAGATACGGGAGAAAGATTTCCCACAGAATTACCCAAGGAGGCTTTCCCATTGGTACCCGATCCAGAGATAGAAAAATGGCACAGAAGCTGCGCGGAAAAAATTACGTCAACGAGCATCGCCAGATGACGAAGAGGAAGTTCCCGTGCCTGATCTTCCGCCTAGACCCGAAGCACAAACAACATACGCTCACGTTCGACCTTCGCCTAGAGTTCCTGAGCCTACACCAACCAACTCTCACCCCCGCAGCGGCTATTTCGAACCGTCTACTCGGGAACCTTCGACCCGTGAACCTCCTACCCGTGAACCTCCTACCCGTGAACCTCCTACCCGTGAACCTCCTACCCGTGAACCTTCGACTCGTGAACCTCCTACCCGCGAATCCACCACCCGTGAACATTCTTGCCCGTGAATCCGCTACTCGCGAATCTACTTCCCGTCGATCCACTCGACCTATCCCCTACACCCACGTTTCAGCATCCCGCCCTTCCCAACGTCCACCTCTGAACCAATCACCCACCCATCGAGTTCGTCAATTTCTCGCCCCAGAAGAGCCATACTTACCCGTATACCCCGCGGACGCCATCGCAGTTTCCCCAACCTAAGCTCGCCCACATCAGAAGATGGACCTCCCCCCCACTCTCATTCGGCACCCGCCTCCGATCCTCGGCATTCCCATCACGACGTCCCAGTTCCGGATCCTGCAAACCATGCCCACCCTCGTCGACATAGTCATCCTCGCCAAGCCCGGCGTGTCCCCATCGTCTCGGATACCTCGGATTCCTCCACTGATACTAGCTTGGGTTCTGATTCTGAAGATGACCCGTCCCCGAAGAGTCGCAGCAGCCCATTGAAAACATCTACGGGTGCGCGACAGATCCCGAGACACCCTCAAAGTGCTTATATACCGCGAAGTTCCGGGACCGATAGTCCACGCGCCTTTGCGTTCTCGTCTACGGCACCGGGTAGTACGAATCCGTCGCCGATTTCTGATGCGAGGGAGAGGGAGAGGGAGAGAGAGAGGCAGAGGGATATTGAGGATAAATTTCGGAGGGGTCAGTATCCGACTAATATTGATTTGAATGGGAAATTGAGCGCGCCGTTTTTGACTGGGAGGAGGAAGAGGGAGATGGGGAGGGGGTCGAGTGATTTGGGGAGGGAGCGGGAGCGGGATTTGGAGCGGGAGAGGGATCGGGATTTGGAGCGGGAGAGGGATAGAGAGAGGGATAAAGTGAGGAGTGATAGTCGGGGGGCTTTGGGGGTCAAGTGGAGGGACTTGGGAGATATTGCTGAGATGTGGAGGAATGGGGGGATGAGGGGCGATCGAGTTAGTAGTCATTCTCATCATATGAGTGGAGGGAGTGGGGAGAAAGTGGAAGGGAGAGTGGAGAGGGGAGGGGCAGTAGGAGACATAGTAGTCGAGAAGATAGGGGTGATAGGGAGAGAGAAAGAGAGAGGGAAAGGGATAGGGGGGACAGAGAAAGAGACTACAAGAGGAGGGAAAGACCTAGGATCCAAACGAGACATAGCAGTCATGAAGACATCCCAACACGGAGAATAAGACCAGAGAGAGGGGATCGAGACAGAGATGACGGATACGAAGGAAGGAGTTTCAGAGAAAGGGACAGAGAAAGGAGGGAACGAGGCATCAGTCCAGTTCGCGGCATGGACGGGAGAAAATACTCCGATTGGGAGATAAGGAGTGCGGTAGACGAACCGAGGCTTACGAATACGCGTTCAAGCGGGAGTTTGGGATGCATTATGCATGAGTGGATTGGATATCTTAGCACCGCGTCATTTGATTTACTTTACTTAAACATGGGGATTAGACGAAGAAAACGCGTTGATTACTGCGGAGATACCAGGATGGAACAGGCTTAGATAGGCGAATGAATGAATGAATGGATGGATGGATGGATGGATAGACATCCAGCTACCGACATCTATCGTGCTTCTGCGTGGAGGTTTTGCCTGTCTTCATGATCTTACGATGGATGGATTATTCATTCATTCATTCCGGCTTTGTATATATCGGGGATCTTATGAGCTCTGAGCTTATGAGCTATGAGCAATACCTACCTAATATCTGTTCTGAAACATTACCCCGCGGCCTTTTCATCACAACATCTGATATCGTATATTGAACATCATCATATATTAAAGATTGAATCTTATGACTATAATCGTCATATTGTTCACGTGAGTATAGCTAGCAGGTGAGATGTAAGTATCTGGCATGTAAAAGTAAGTAAAGAAATCAATTCCACTCCAAACTCCAACCTACATGTTATACACTCCATACTCCATACTATATATAACATCCCCATATCAATCCTCCCCCCCCCCCTCTCCTCACAAAACACCATTCCTCCCTCTCCCCCCTATCTCCCCCTTGTATACCAATCCCCATACGTGCGTGTAAAGGTTTCCAAGACTTGCATTGCGAGATGCCCGCTCGTATATTTCAATATTCTAAATCAGTGTTCTGATACTTTCATGTTATATGATGATGATGATGATGATGATGATGATGATGATGATGATGATGATGATGATGATGATGATGATGATGATGATGATGATGATATGATATTATTATTATTACTACCACTACCACTACCACTACCACTAACTACTACGATTACGTCGATTCCTACCATTTCTGTCGACGAGTGCCCATGCATTGCTTGTGACTTCTTAAATTCTTAGTCCTATATCATTATTGTTCATATCACAGCTAACCATGCTTACAATACAACACCTACAAGTAGTCCACGCCCACACATTGTGGCATTGATCTTTTCATATAGGGTAAAATGCTTCTAAGGGTCCAAACGCACAATGTATAAATTTTTTCACATCTCACTAGAAAAGTATCATGGTAAGAATCAAAAATTGAACCAGAGATTCTATTGTATCGATTTAATTGACGTTAATACTAAAAGCTCGGTGTGGATCACATGCCAGACATCATTCGAGCTTCATCTACTGAACTTGCGTCGGGGAAAAAAGCCCACAATCCAGAGGGAGTTGTAGGTGATATTTCGTGTAAACTCCATGCTGAAACCCTGAAAGCAATAAATTCACCTATGTACCCCTGAAACCCCAAACCATCCATAATAAATCGAACTGAGAAGAGAAACTTTTGCCAGGTATTGCTCGCTCAAGAGAACTAGGGGAGAGTTAGAGAGGGCGATCATAGCAACGGTGTTATTCAAGGGACTACATACCTTCCATCGATGACCGCAAACTTGACACTCACAGAAAGTAGTCATAGGTTCATCAGCACTGCGAGTCTGTGCTTGTGAATAGCTGACTTTTCTTTTGCTGACACTTTCCACATGTCAAAGCATCACTAATACTCTTCTCTGCCATTGGCACCTGAGCCTTCTTCATATTCTCCAACTCCAACGCATCATCTTTCTTCTTCATCTCCTCCGACTTGAGTTCCTCATGCGTCATAACCACAAAGCGAGCTGGCTCAATATCTCTCCCGACATGACCCTCTTGCGCAATTTCGTATTGGATGCCTGCTTAAGATTTTGGAACAGGGAACGAAGCTTTTCTCTGTAATCCTTCGACTCGCCTCCATAATGGTCAAATGCAGCTTGCTCGACAGCCATCGCCTTGATAATGATATTAGTTGGAGGGTCTTCGCATTTGAAAGCGAGACCATTATACATCAAACCAATACAGGCATCGCGAGTTGGAACACCCGTACGCTTGATATCGACTTTATCAGTTTCCCATCTGCGCTTTGAGGAATCGCCCTTGAATGCTTTGGTGACCGGGGGCGCTGGGTGCGGGCGCAGGTGAGGAAGTGCCGTTGCTGCGAACTGCGGGGAAGATCCAGATTTTGCCATGAGGCCTGCTTTGCGCTTTTCTTTCTCAGCTTCGACTGTTTTTTTCCACTTGGTTACAATTTCGGTGGCAAGTTTTGGCGATGTCTTTGTTCGCATTTCCTCGTTGTTTAGCTACTACCATTCCTGCCTTGGTTGCCTGGAGAATGATAAGATCAGCTTGGTGTATCGAGGATGTATCTTGGAGAGACACAAAGACCCAGAGGAGCTTTATTAGGAATGTAACTGGTTATAGACATACCCTAAGAAGTTCTTCCGTGGCATTTACATCTCTCTTTAGAGTTTCCATAATGGTGATAACATTTGATGCTGGCTCTTTGTCATTGATGGCCTTTTGAAGGGCCGAAACCCGTGAAGTAAGCTCTCTTTGATCCATCTTGAATGAAAGGAGATAGAGGAGTTTAAGTGTATGCGATTGTTCTTTTGTTGTAAACTGATATGAATTGATCACCGATAGCGAAGAAGCAGGTTCTGTGTATGTAAAAGGTTTGAATTGGGATGCTAGAAAAGCAACCAGATAAATTCCAAGAGAGAGAGAGAGAGTGTGTATGTGTTTGTTTGTTTGTGTGTTTGTTTGTTTGTTTGTTTGTTTGTTTGTTTGTTTGTTTGTTTGTTTGTTTGTTTGTTTGTTGTTTGAAGGTTTTGATAATTGATTTCTAGAATAGAAGTTTGATGAATTAAATATCGCAAGGCTGATGTTATTTGAGTACCTAGCCAACTAATACCTAATCTACCTAATAACTAACTCATATGGAGCACCAGTTAGACCTTATTGTCAAAATGTTTATGCATGGACCAGTTGCTGTACAAAACTACCAGAAAGAAAAAAGCAGCAGTGAGGTTACGATATTCACATTCACATTCACATTCACATTCACAAGAAGTTGCTTGTTGTATTGTCTTGTTTGTTGTACATCAGTGATATTGATACGCCAATTCTATTGTTTGCTTACAAATACTGGAAATTCTAGAGCCAGCCTTTAGTTCAGGTTAGTCATCGTGTTTGATATCCCTAAGAATTTGAGTATATATATACATACCTAGGTACCTACATATATATGTGTGTGTGTGTGTGCGTGTGTGAATACATCAATCTCAATCTCAATATCAACGTCAATGTCAGATATCAAACGCGCATTCAAAGATCCTCCAAAGTTGAGAGAGTGTCACTCTAGAATATTCCATGACTAGCAACCTCTAAATGCCTATTCAATCACTAGCAATCTTGTCATCTCTATAGAGATCACTCTTTTGTCAACTAGCATGATAAGATCTTGGGACTGAATTAATTATCTGCTTCCACAAACTCACCATGGAAATGATCTGTTGCAGATATATATGCATTGCTTTATCAATCCTCAAACTCCATGGACAAGCTCCTTACCTCCGTTGATACATCAAGGGTACTGCGGTTATTGCGGAAAGCTTTCACAATTTCACACATACACAATTAAGTTATCTATGGAGTTTACGAATTTACGTGATATCATCTCCATGGCGATAACTCCACTGCCCGTGGAAAATCATATGGTAAGCGCCATAGTTTGACTCACAGAATGCGAATAAATGTCTCCCTTGCTTTGAAATCAAGTATAAAATACCATGAATTGTCTAAAATTGATTGATCACTTGCAATTGCTATACTATCAATCGAGTCTCTATAGACCACGCCTATCATCTCAACACTTCTTGTAACCTTCCTCTCGTATCCCACACAATCCCTACAAAATGCAACCCCTCTCTGGAAAAGTCGCCCTCGTAACCGGTGGAAGCAAAGGAATCGGACGGGCAATATCTCTCCGCCTCGCACGCGATGGAGCAAAAGTAGTCGTTAACTACAGCAATGACTCATCCGCAGCAGAAGAAGTTATTTCACTCATAGGGGAAGAGAACTCTATGGCCATCAAAGCTGATGCCGGGAACGTCGAAGAGATCTCAAGATTGATAGATACTGCGGTTGAGAAGTATGGAAAGATTGATATTTTAGTTGCGTGTACTGCAACTATGAAGTTGAATGAATTGGAAAATGTCACGGGGACGGAGTTCGACCAGACGTTCAACTTGAATGTCAAAGGGCCTTTATTCCTTGCCCAGGTTCGTCATCAATTCAATAGTTAGTTGGATGGTTTCCTGACATTTTTTAGAAATCCGTTCCTCATATGGCACCCGGTTCCCGCATTATTCTCTTCTCTACAACTCAATGCCACGCCAGCACAGTAACACCAAACTACCTAACCTACATCATGTCAAAAGGGGCCATCGAGCAAATGACACGAGGTCTTTCGAAAGATCTTGCACGTAAAGGCATTATGGTTAATACAGTGGCACCAGGACCAACGTCCACTGAGCTATTCCTCAAGGGCAAGAGTGAGCAACTTGTGAAGACCATTGCGGGATTTAATCCTCAGAATAGGATTGGTCAGCCGGAGGAGATTGCAGATGTTGTGGCATTTTTGAGTGGTAGTGCTAGTTCTTGGATTACCGGTCAGACACTTAAAGTGAATGGAGGGATGGCATGATTGTGCAGGAAAGTTGGAATTATATTTTTGGCACTCAACTAGCGTTCAATTAGCGAGCTTAACATTTCATTCAGTAATGACTTTTGAAAATGAATATCTTATGATCAAGGCACATAATCGTTCAAATCCAAATTTTAATTGTCAAGATCTGGCAGTCTTTTATAATAATGTTATAGAAAAAATTGTTGCCAATGTATATATGTATATTAGCCACAGCGTTCCATTCGCTCAAATTTACCCTCAAGCGGCCCCTGCCTTCATCTTCTCATTCCCGTTTTCCCTAATATCCGTCGCCCTACAAATATAAGGTGCATGTTCTGGTTCATCCTCTGATAGCTCTGCTCCTTCCTGTCTACATGTTAGTGCATAATTTCATCTCGTCTCCTCTCCTCTCATCCCATCCCATTCCTCTCTTCCATCCTCCCCATCTCTTTCCTACTCCCACAGCCAAACCACTTCTCCAAACTCCCTCTTCCCTCTCCCTTCCCAAGCCCTCAACATAACCCATAGCCAAAACCCAAAAGAAAAACTCACAGGAATGGGCACCATCGCCCTCTTAACCCAAATATGCTTCGCCATCGCCCAATCCAACCCCTCAATACACCCCCCCTTCACACTCACCACACTTTTTCCAGGCGTACTATGTATCACACGCGTCCCGCACACTTTACAAAAATAACAATTTACGGTATGACCGGAGGCTGTGGGACGGCTTTTTGAGAGACGGGGTTAGTGGTAGGATATAATGGGGATGGGGCAGGGGGAGGTGGAGGGAGGGGAACAAACGTATAGACGGCCAAGAACTCCGGACACGGTAATGGAAATCGCGGGAAGATGGCGGAGGCGCCGAACGCGGAGGAGGATTGGCGTTGGCATTCCTGGGATGTCGTTATGTTAATTCTGATGTTTGGATCCTTTCTTTCATTCTATTCATTTTATTCATCCATCCATTCCCCTCGCAACTCAACCTCCATATATAACATAACCTCCTCCCACTCAACAACACAGATGAAAAATCATATATAAGATGAGAAGTCATGCATGAGGCGATTTACAATAAGAAAAAAACGATGTGATAAAATCTTACATTACAGTGACAAATATAAATAGCCAATGGTTTCGGGAGCGGAGTCTTGAAAACTACATTTTGACATTGGCAGGAGACGTTCATGGTTTCTTGCTTCCTTGTGGTGTTAATTTATCCCCAGATCAGATTCGAAGATTATGATTGGATGGCATCTGGGAGGAAAGGTGGGGTAATTGGAAAGCTGGAGAGGAAGGGATACAGTTATGATGGATATCGCACGAAAGGAGAAAGAGGAGAATCATGAAGGGGGGTGAAGAGAAGGTGAGAGAGCGTGGTGATTATCGGGTATTGTATTAGAAGGAAATCCGGGAAAGCTTGCAGATGGACGATGGAAGATGGAAGATGCAAGGGTGGATGACTGCCTGTTTTTGTTTGACTCATCGTCATCACATGATGAAATGGCTGGAGCGTCATGTTGCGCTTTGCGTGCATTAATGATTATTTATATATTTCCATGTATGTATACATAAGTAGGAGTTGAAGGTAATGTGCTGTTACGAAATATGCGAGCTCTGTTTTGGTGAAAAATGACAAACTGAAAGAAAGGAATTGGGGTATTTCTGCTATGAAAGACCATTAAGTTAAAGCAAACGAAAACCATCGCCATTATAAATCTCCATTTCTAAATGAAGTTAACCATGTTCATTATCACATCAAGTTAGTCGATTGGGACTTATTTGGCCAAGCGATCAGTGCTTTCTCGATCTCCTCCATGTGACTGGCAACCTTCCTCTGCATCATTCTGGCCTTGACCAACATCGGCATGCTTTGCTGGGTCGAACACATAGATAGGAAATTCTAAGAAAATCGTTCTTTTCAATATCATTGGCATCTTCTCGTAAAGTTGAGGCGGTAAAGGAATCAAGATGCTTGTTCGTTTGAGGTGTCGCGAGTATTCCTCCCAATGGTTGTTATTTTGATATCTTTTCTTGGCTCCAGGTCTCTCTTGGAGTGTCAAGCCGGATACAAACATGAGCAGTGTAGTGAGGAATATTGGACCAATGATTGAAGCATAGAGGGCTTTACGAGCTCCGCCATGAACAAAGCCTTCGGCAGCTGGTGATACTGCAATCATAAAAATAGCTACAGGATATTTAGCGAGACATATCCAACGGATGAAGGGAAACCTACCAAATTGAATGATAATCTCCCCAAAATAGTTTGGGTGGCGACTCCACGAGAAAAACCCCTTGTCACAAATTTTCGACTTGTCGCTATTTTGAACTTTGAAAAGATACTTCTGAATATCGCTCACGCTCTCCATAATAATACCAATTGCATAAAGAATGACCCCGGCAATATCACTAGCCGTCCCCAATGCTGGTTGTGGAAATCTCGTGACTTTCGGAGAATTCAAAAGCGTGACAGGTAATGAGACAATCCAAACCCAGAACATTTGGGCCACCCAAAAGCCGAGGAATTTAAAGAAGTTATCGCGCTTGTCATCGAATCTATCATCCTTTCCTGTTTTGAGGATTCGGAATAACAGGAATGCCGAAAGACGTGCTCCCCATATCATGATAAAGAGAGAGACGACGATTTGGCGTGCATTGTGATGACCACTGAATGCAAGGGTTATAATGGCAAGCACAACAAAGTTCGTTCCCCCAGCAAAGTCTTAAACATGTGTTAGTGAATGAATACCCGTTGATATATGTATATCTTACCTGTAAGTTTATCAAAGTTGAGAGAAAAGGCAATGGAGAAGAAAAACAATTGATATGCGACTGTAATCAATAGCGTGATTGCAAGATAGTAGTCATCTAGAACATGAACGACCGTCATGTTTGCAATAGTTCTATACTACTAGATATATGTAAAGTGATCGTTGTTGTATTATACAATGGTTCGAGTGCTGCAGAAGATTGATTAGAAAGGAAAAAGAACAAACAATATATTAATAAATGGAAGTGAAAGAAATATGAGATAAAAAGGGCTAGTAATTACTACCTCCAGCCGTATTTGAAGAGCTTGATGTCAGCCTAGCTGCTAGATCTAATATTTCCTGTATTTAAGTCTACTAGTAATGAGTAAATAGTGTAGATGATTTGATATGTATGTAGGTATATAGCAACAGCCATTGACGACTTCGAAGAATATGAAATATAAGTTGAGAGATGTTTTATTGAAGGAATCATAAGTTCCAATTCAAGAGCAAGGTTACTACTACCTAGTAGGTAGGTAGTAGTATATGGATAAGGTTATCCTTATGAGAACTACAACTAGGCACCTAGGTAACATAAACACTCCTTCCTACCTGCACACTTCGCAAACTCTCTCAAAATGCCGTTTTAGAACTTTGATTTCTCTTCATCATTGAAACGCCCGTGAAATCGAATACAAATGCTTGGCTCGATCATGACGTACTAGATTATGATTTGGTGATTATTAATTCGAACATAGTCATCGAGGCTAGCATCCATCTACTCCGGCTGTAGAACTAGTTCTAGATTATTCCTAAGCAAGGTTAGACACACCAGACCGGAAGTTGACATACCCGATCTGCTTACTGTTAGCTAGGTAGCTTATATTATTTGCTTGCATGATCATCTAGCATCGTAGCTTTATCTCCAGCTACTCACCTAACCCAAGTTCTCATTTATGCAAGGCTGAAGATCTCTTTTTTGTTTTTGGTTGTATTATAAGATCCGCTGCTACAGGTCGGTTATCATGAAGGGGTAAGATTCCCCATGAACATGGGGAATCCTCCGTGACCTAACTGTTGAGCATGAATTTATTGGGTAGGCAGTTCTAACCTTAACGGGTATGCTTACTTGATAGCTCCTTCAAATATCCAGAGTAAAATCAATCATGAATCTACCGCGGTTATATGAATTTTGTACAATTTTGATTCCATTCATGATTTCACCAATTCGAAAGCCATAAGTACCGGCACACAAGTCATAAGAACCGTTTTTGAATGCCCACGCTGCCAAGCTAGACTTGAAACCCCACACGTCTGGGACTTGCCATTTTCCCCATATATCAAAAACTTTCTAAACGTTTGAGATTCCTCCTTCTCTTACATCCTCTTAGCAAATTTCTAACAAAGGTTTCTCAAAGTGACCGGTTTTGTACTAGTTATTCGTATTTGTCTTTGGTTTTCCTACTCTTCACATTATGCATCGACTCATCGAGTTTCTTTCACCCAACCGTGACGCTGAATACCCTTGAAAGACTCGCATCCTCACTCAAGTGAATCAGTTGCCCTGTCGTGTTTTACAGCAAGTCTGCTGTGAATCCGGGTATGGCGACTCAAGTCATGTAAGATTGAATCGCAATTGAAGAGTCTGGCGGTTCGTAAGTTTGACGACGCCATGATCCCATTTTCATCCGTTCTATAATGCACTCCTATTGGTGTCGAGGATCTACATCTAGGATTTCGCATCGCAATGCTTCAACTATCAATAATAGCGCCAAGCTCTTTGATGCACGGGTTCAAAACTTGTCTGCATATCTGTTTCCGCCTCTCCCGTTGAATCTCTTATCATCTGAGCACTCTCTCTTAATGTTTTCTTCTCGTCTAATCAATTTTAATTCTGCAGCTGCAGGTCACGCTCACTCAATTTCTTCTCATATTCATTTCCTTCATACAACGGCTGGGCTGTTGTCATCAACATTGATTAATATACCCACGGTTATCAAGTGAAAGAGCAGAAAGTTCCACTATACCATTTTAACGGCAAACTTCAGGAGAAAGGATGAGGGGAATTTTAACAACATCATTATTGGTTGCAGTAGGAGCGGCAAGCCTTGCCCAGGTATGATTTGCAAGACGGTCAATACTTGAAGGCAACTGACAATAGTTTAGGGGTATGCGTATCAAGCTAGAGGCTTGAGTGATATAATTGCAGCTCTCGAGGGTGAAAAGGGTGGAAAGGGTGGAAAAGGAGGGGCAGCGCCAGTGGTGACGAAGGAAATCACAAAGACGGTCACGAAAAAGCATTTCGGCGGCCGGCACCAACGGGAGCTATGCGGGCTGCAGGTACTGGTATGGTTATTCTTATCAGTCGTTTGATCATAATTATGGACTGACATCCTTAGTGGTCAATTCTCTTTCCTCACTTCGACAGTCTACGCATCTGGCGCCCCGCCGACTGTCTACGTTACCCCTCTACCTCAAATGGTTACCCAAACAGTCACCCAGCAAGTAATGGTTTATATGAATGCCACGCAGATGTCAGTAGTCATATCAATGGTCACAGTGACTATGATGGTATCGGGTATGGTGAACCTACTTCGAACTGCTTTTCATGGACTAACTCGTATCAAAGCTCCGTGTACACCCATGGTTCCACCTGCGTCTACACCTCTGTCATCATCTAGCACGTCACTAACTGAAGCTGCTATTCAAGAACCCGCTCCGACAAGCAAGCCACTAACCGAAGCTGCTATTCAAGAACCCGCTCCGACCAACACCCCACCAGCTCAACAACAAGCGGGAGTAGCAGCACCTCCTGCACTTGGAGCTGCACAAGTCGCGCAACAACCAAATCCCGTGATATAAAAAACATTCTCCTTGACCAACAGTTTAGCTCTTGGCAGTCTTGCAGTGGCGACCGCTGTCTAAAAATGAGTTCTGAGGCTTGAGGCTTTCATGTACTAATGAAATGGGATAGAATTAGATGTAATATCAGATCCTGTAGGGCGAGATTCCTGAAAGATACCAAATTCGATGTAAATATACGTTCAAAAATGACACCACAGAAGAAAAAAATTGCAAGGAAAGAAGATAAATATCAGCTATTTGCTTTGGCTTTTATTGTATTATGACTATCTACAACTGTGAAACTCGTTTCTCCTATGGGAGTTGTCTCATTTGATGAGCTTAAATTGGATCCGGCTGCTTTCAGTGCTTCCATTTTCTGTTTCTTTGCCTGCCTCTTACTTATTTGAGGTGGCTCATTCTCTTTTGCCTCTTTCTCATCAGCCTTCCTCTTCCCCTTTCCCTTTTTCTCTCCATTTTTCCCTTTATTCCTTTGTGCCTCATTAATTTCAGCATCCTTCGTGGCACTCCTTTCCCCGCCGTAGACCACATCCACTACTCCCCTGAAAGAGCTTCTCTTCAAGCCCTCATTTACGATCACCAATCTCGGATTATCTCCCAATCCTTCCATGCCCCTTTCTCTGCCCAACCCCCATACAGCCATCAGATTAACCACATCTGCCGGCCCCTCACACCCAGGCAGTCTTCGCTTCACTACTTATTACAATTCCTCTGCCCCTCGTGGCTCTAAATATTCCCAAACAATTACTTATGAAATTTTTGCGCGCATTCGAATCTTCCATCGTAGCTTGCGCATAACAGATTTCGAATTTAATACACCACGATTTATATAGCCGCCATGAGAGGTTTGGGTTTGAAATGAAATGGAAAGCGTTGTGTAAGGTCGAGGGATATGAGCGAATGTTCGGCTAAACTAAGACATGCTGCGAGGAAAGCTTTCTCGGTGGTAGGTCGAATCGCGAGGATATCGTAGGCGGGTGAAAGGGCTGAGAGACGATGATTGAGAGAAGGATCGGTGACAACGAGGGTGCAGCGGCGGAGGATGACAGTTTTGGGTGGAATTGTGAAGGGAAAGGTCGTAGGTATTGGATTGATTATATTAGAAGGAAGTGGTCCACTATGGATATGATTGAGGGCTATGGTGCCATAACCTAATTCTGAAAGGAATGAAATGGTCCTTTGGAGATCAAGAGGGCCTTTGCTTGATGACCAAGGAATATTGAGATCGTAGAGCATGTTTGTAGTATTTATTCTGTTTAATAGTTTTTTAATCCATGAGATCCCTATGCGTTTCTCTGTAATACTCTTTCAAATTGTGATGGTATCTGTTGAATGTTTGTAGAAGATGAAGGTTGATACAAAAATTATCATTTATGATTCAGCCTTGGACAAGTTTAAAAATCTTGGAAGGCTATCGTGAGCCTATTATTTCAGGCCATTATACCGAAAATAACTCCTGCGCTAGCGCGGGGTGTCTTAACAATACATCAAGAATTCGTAGCACATCAACCTCAGATCATTATCTTCCACAACATCGTACAAGGCCATCCTGCGATTCTCGACCAGAGCCATCCGGTCGAATAATTAGCTTCTTATCGATTCGTGACCTACCCTGTATCTCGATAGCTTCAAAAAAGCCGTCTCCATACAACTTGCGCTGCGCTTTCCCGTAGCAGGCCAGCCGCAAAATGGCTCGCGTCTATGCGGATGTCAATCAGCAGATGCCACGGGCATACTGGGATTATGATAGCGTGAATATTACCTGGGGCGTGTTAGAGAACTATGAAGTTGTGCGCAAGATTGGTAAGTCGGAAATACCTCATTCCTCAAGCCTTGTTTTAATTTTACCCGCTCGTGGCTATGTGTGCTGGCTACTGACACTCGTGTGCGTGCTCGTGTAGGACGAGGAAAGTACTCGGAAGTCTTTGAGGGAATCAATGTGGCCAACTATCAAAAATGTGTGATTAAGGTGTTGAAACCAGTCAAGAAGAAGAAGATCAAGAGAGAGATCAAGATCCTACAGAACTTATCAGGAGGTCCGAACATTGTTGCCCTCCTTGACGTTGTTAGGGATAGTCAAGTAAATACAGTATTTCCTAGTACTCCAACCGATGCTTTTTACCCCTTTACGAAGATGAAAGGAGCATCACTCCTTACCTGTCTTGAACATTCCATTGAAGAAGAAACAAACGACTCATATATGATGCAGAGCAAAACACCTTCCTTGATTTTCGAATTTGTCAACAATACCGACTTCCGAAGCCTTTATCCTAAGTTTGTTGACTATGATGTCCGATTTTATATTTATGAGCTCTTGAAGGTATGGCGTCCAAATAGCCAGTATGTTCAGAAGTTGCTAATTTTGATAGGCGCTAGACTATTGTCACAGCAAAGGTATCATGCACAGAGATGTAAAGCCTCACAATGTCATGATTGATCATGAGAATAGAAAGGTAGACTCGTTGCCAGCCATAAGTCACTTTGGCTAACACTTAGGGTTTAGTTGAGACTTATCGATTGGGGTCTCGCCGAATTTTATCACCAAGGCACAGAGTATAACGTTCGAGTTGCATCAAGATACTTCAAGGGGCCTGAATTGCTCGTTGATTTTCAAGAATACGACTACTCCTTGGACATGTGGTCATTAGGCGCGATGTTCGCTTCGATGATCTTCCGAAAGGAACCATTCTTCCACGGAAACAGCAACTCGGATCAGTTAGTCAAGATTGCTAAAGTTCTCGGTACCGAAGACTTATTCGACTACCTCGACAAATATGAGATTGAGCTTGACGCACAATATGATGATATCTTAGGTAGATTCCCAAAGAAGAATTGGCACAGCTTTGTCAATGCCGAAAACCAAAGATTCGTCACTAATGAAGCTATTGACTTCTTGGATAAACTCCTCCGATATGATCACCAAGTATGACACCGTTTATGATTTTCACTTTGGTTTATGCTAACATGTGATTCAGGATCGTTTAACCGCTAAGGAAGCCATGGCTCATCCATTCTTTGCACCCATTCGCGCCGATGAGCAAGCTGCGCGGGGCACTCCAGCTCCTGCTACATGATTTCTCTCTGCTTTATGCAACTTTAAAAACCTTACTCGAAATTCATATGGGCCTACCTTGACTTCTATGATTTATATGGGCTAGTCCAACTCTGAATAGCGATATGCCGCTTGACTTAATAGTGTTCTCCTCTTAGAGCTACCCCACATACTTCACCTTCATACATCAAGTATGAGAATCATGGGGATGTCGTTTCGAAGGAGGGGGTGCGTGGAAGAGGATGGCGGGCCAGGCGTTTTACGATTTTTTTAACATGACCGAACTTGCATACCCTCTGCTCTTGCTCTTACTCTTCGTCGAGCATTGGAAGTTTTAATGCAGCTTGTAGATAGACTAAATCAACTCGAGATTTCGTGTTTATCTCATTAATACTTCATCTGTGGCATTACAAATTAAGATGAGCTGTTCTTCACTGTCTCTTGTACTAATTGTTTTCAACGTATTGGATATTATGCCTATTAAGGGGTAAGTAATTATACGCATGATTATGGACCGGGAGCGGGATCATTGATTTGCTCCGGTCCCGCCCCACAGCCTCAACCTTTAAAAAGCAGACCGCAGCGGCGACGGGTTGAGAATACACTTTCCTCTCCGCTCATATTGAGGCTCATAGTGCGTTTTGATGAATTCAGGAATACGTGATGTCGTCGACAACCAATCACATAAGTAAAGGTCATCTGAGCTCTCGGGCATGCAAGACTTGTGCATTGGCAAAAGCCAAATGTGTACGACGACCGGGAGGATCAACTATTAAATGCGAAAGGTGTGTATGACTAACTCATTAGTTAGTTACCATTATATTGGGTCAATCTGCTAATACTGAAAGATGCTATCGTCTGAAAAAAGATTGTGCAACTCAAACTCCTTCTGTAAGAGTTCGCAAACCTCAGAAAACTACGTATGGATTATTTTATTCAAAAGACCATTTATCATTTCGCATCTAATACGGTAACTCTAGTAAAGTTGCGCAATTAGAAGAGAAACTTGATGGGATCGTTTCACTTCTTCGACAACAAAAGAGTGCCCGTTCCGAAGATGCAATACCGGCATACCCGCAATCGATCACCAATGAGAGTATCCTTCCCAGATCAATACCCCTCTCAGAGCCAGAACCTCAAAATTCAATCTCATGTCAAAGCCTTCCTCATTTCGCCCCAAAACCCCTCGAACCAAGTAAACGCCAATCCGTCTACGAGAAAAATACCAATGCGTGTCTCCTCGCCCACGCCAACTCTAATCTCGAGCCCAGTGATGCGGAAATTGAAAGACTGGTTAAATTGTACCAAATGGAAATGACGGCCAAATTTCCATTTGTCATAATTGAGACTGGAGGGGCAACAGGTAAGGAATGGTTAATGACCAAACCGGTTCTTGGGAAGGCAGTTTTGATGGCGGCTAGTTATTATAATCTACCGAGGCAGACAGTTTATGAGACAACATTGGTGAAGGATTTAACAGAGAGGATTATGACGAGAAAAGAGAAGACTTTGGAGTTGTTGCAGACGATTTTGGTGTTTTGTGGGTGGTAAGTTATTTCTCCTAATTTCCCTTTGCATCTTCTTTATTGTCTTGATGAAAGAGAGATATTTTTCTCGACGAGGTATGAGACTGAGATTGAAGTTGAAGTTGAAATTGGTGTTGAGGCTTCTTGATTCTCAAGTAGTCAAACCTTTAGGCTACATCAAAGGGATTTGGCTCCTTGCTATCTGGAGTGATGAGGGAAAAGACACCTAAACTAAGTGAGCAAACATACTAATCAAGCACGGTTATTAGGTATCATTATCATTGTCTAGGGCATCCGCATCTGAACAATCTCCTTGGCTTAGCAATGGGCCTTGCTGGGGATTTGGGGTTGAACAAACCACCATCTTCGGATAGATTCAGATATCCATTTGGCCACAGTCGAGCCACAGCCGGAGATCTTTCAAAGAGAAGTATGGAGCAGAGAAGAGCCTTGGCTGGTTTATTCTATCTGACCTCTTTGTAAGTACTAAAATATACTTCAGCTTAACACATATTTGCTAATCAAGTTTAGAGTTGCAACGGGCTTTCAGCGCATAGATGCCATGAAGTATTCTGTACATATGGATGAATGTGTTCAGGTTATTGAGAAGAAACCGGAGCATCCTACTGATCTCTTACTGGTCGAGCTAGTGAAGATATCACACCTTGGGGAGAAAATTGGTCAAACTGTTTTGCTTCTCCAAAATGACAGTGACATTCAGGTTCCTACTGTGCTGAAATTGGGTTCTTTTCAGATGGAGCTCGATACTTTGCAGAAGGGAGTTCCTGCTACTTGGAGTGATGATAGTATGCTCTTCCTTTCTTCTTTTTATCAATCTTTCTTGCGACTTTTTATTTAGGGTACATTTGTTGTAATAAGATCACTAACGAATATCATTAGTAATCCTCCAACTCCACCACCATATTTCTACAATTCGTCTCTATGAAGTCGCATTGACTAATGAATGGACTCCCACAAACTGTACTCAGCCACCTCAATCTATCTCAATACCGCAACCAACTCACCCTCCGCCTCTTCACCCTTCTCAACTCCAATCCCTCTACACTTGCCTTCACCACACACGTTCTTTCCTAGACCTAATACTCTCTCTCCCTCCTTCAACCTACCTAAGCCAACCTATTTCCCCCTGGTCGCTTCTGGCCTATGCCCTCATGATTCTCGCTCGTCTCTCCTTCTATCAAAACCCACAACTCCCTACCTGGACCCTCGATTTCGTGCGTGAAGTCTGTGATCTCTCATGGGTACTGAAAGAACTCGCAAATCGCAACGACAAGGCAAAGTTTCTAGATATCTATATCACTACTGAAGATGGAGAATGGGGGAAAGATACAGAAGTAGATATTGAAGGGAGGCGGGTAACAGAGGGCTGGACAGACTGTTTCGATAAGTTTGCAAAAAAAATCAGGTTTGTGAGAGCTTGGTATGATAGAAAGGTTGCTGTGTATGGAGGCAGGGGTGGATCAGGACCGGCGACTTTGGGAGATGGGTTTAAAATCGAAAAGAATGCGTTGGAAGGTGTATCTGATGGAGCGGCAAATGAATATGTTACTGAGGGAGGAACACTAAGGGAAATTGATGCTGAAATGGATGATATGGTAAATTCACAGGCGAATCAAGATGTTTTGCCAGTATTAGGTGAGGTAGATATGAACACTTGGGATGTGTTTAATGAGCAAAATTTCTGGATGGATTTAGGTGAAGAATGGGATATAGATGGATTAGGAGTGATGGATGTGATGTTATAGCTGCGTTAAAAGTCTACATAAATTTTGGCGAGGTTTAAGAAGATCTTAAATTCCCCAGATTGTTTACTCGAAGACACTCGAGAAAGTATCAGTACTCTTGAAACATATTACTTACGATTTAGATGATGTTTTATTGCAGATTTGTTCCCATCTCCAAGTTAAGTCATTGTGAGAAAATCGCTTGAAACTACTTACCCCTAAACTTAACACACCAATCATAAAAGAAATCAACTAGTTTTCACTGGCAGTCAGATCAAACCCGAACCTTCCAGACCTACACCATTTACAACCATTGCCATTCTCGAAAGACACCAAAAGCCATCACCGCGGGATGAATTCAACAAGTTTATTGGTTTGCAGTCAAGTTTTAGAATGCATGAAAATGAAAGCCTGGAATATACACCTGAAAAATTATCTCTGTTTGCAGTATTGGACGATTGTGACCGTAACATAAGTAAGTGATAATGATTATCAAAAACAATTTTCATTCATATCACACTCACATCACCTTATCCACCCAGCCTATCAACCTCGGTATTACCCCCTAACCCTATCCACATACCCCAAACCAAACACCTTGTCAGAGAGGATGTGCCTTCGACGTATTTCAGTATTTTCAGTCTCTACAGTAGACAAAAGAGGTCTTGTAGCTTTTTCTTGTTTATCTAATGTACCCCATCCATCTATTGCATATCGACTGTATTAATCTTCCTCCTTAATATCTCTCATATATCCAATGCGGTGGTTTCAATGTACTCTGATGATTGGTGGAGAGAGGATGCTAACTTGGGGATGATTTAGTACAGTTATTCTATAGTGTGAAGTTGATTATGATTTATAGGTCAGAATAAGGCCACTGAAAAGTTGCGGGACTTGTAGGCTTTTGGGGTCAGGAGAACGGCAGTTCTAGTGGGTCAATACGAATATTATTTGGTTATTGGGATTGTGTATCAATTGCCGATTTGCGCGCTTGACTCTTCTTTGAGTATAACCATAGCTCTGTAGGATCATTTTCATTTTCAAACCATCTGTAATATTTTTTAAATCGCAAACTACCGCTTCACATCTTGCAGAGAACGTCTTCTAGATAAATCCCAAACTACCCCCAAACAACCCGCTCAACTCATCTCTCAACTCCAAAACATCAACGCCTACCCGTCCCGCCACCTCTCCCCTCCTCTGACTCCCGAGTTCCATCCACCTACTCAGCACTGCTCCATCAATAATATTTCGCCCTCCTACTATGCCCTCACTCGCATCTCTGTCTATTCGATATGCTCTAGGATTAAGACCACAGGGATGGTATAGTGTATTAGTGAGGTGTGAGACGAGGGTGCCGAAGCGACGATATTGGGATTCGGTGAGGGGAGAGAGAAGAGCAAGGGTACCGGTGCGGGAGGTGAGAAGTAGGGGCTGAGAGGGAGAGGGTGAATCTTCTTGCGGGGAGGGACTGACAGAAGGGGTAGGGGCTGTGACTACTGGAGGTAGAGGTGGAGTAGCAGGGAGGAGGGTCATGGTTGTAGGGTGGTGGGCGCCAAGGGAGAAGGTAGTGCGGTGGAGAAGGAGGTGGCCCTGGAGGGATTTGGGATCTATGAATTATTAGTCAAAATTGTTTGGAATAGTAGCTAAATTAGCCGAGAAGAAAACAGGGGGAATGTAACAGGTCTAACATACGTTCAGGATCATACTGCATAATATGCAGATTCCCATTAAAGTCCGCCGCCACAATGAACAGATCTTTTCCATCTGGCAACAGATCCGCACATAGCACCTCCATCTTCGTAGCACTCTTGCCAAAAAGTAGCATCTTATACGGCTCTTCCATATACCCAGCAAACCAAACACCTTTCAACGCATCCGCCATTATGCATAGGCCCGTTCTAGGAAGTTCCTTGATAGATGTGACATAACAGTTCATATCCATGAATGCTACAGGTAAGTTCGTACCATCCTCCTTGAGACCTCTTACCATACATTTTTGGCCCTGTGCAACAAGCATAAAACCCTGGGTTCCAATTTCAGAAAGACCAGTTACAGGACCACCAGCACCACGAGTAATGGTTTCAGCGGCAATTTGTTTCAGCTTTTTGTTTGTCTCGGGTCTATCAGGCTCAGGGACAACAGTGACGACATCGTAGACGTAGAGACGGCCGGTAGTAGCAAGGTCCTCTCCTTTGATTATGGCTGTTCCTACGGCGACTAAGTGTTTGCGCTCGTTGGTGACTTCTGATACAACAAGATTCATTGTTTTGATGCAGGTTATAACTTCGCAAGGCTCAAGCTCAACCGTATCAATGACTGACCAGTTGACTGGGCTAATTAATTTGAGGGAACTCCTTTCCATCAATGGCTTGAAGGCGATCTCTTCACTTTGCCAGTCCTTGCGGTGGTCATCCTCTTTGGGCAACTCAAATTCGGTGAAAATGCTGGTGCCTACTATATATGTTTGTAATGGCGGATGATATGCTACAGCGTGAATGTCCTCGTCTAATTCAATTTTCCGCAAAGCCATTCCAATCTCGGCGAAAGTCGTATCTGTAGGAAGTTGTGCTACTCGTGTGATTCCTTCAGTGTCAACATAGATGAATCCTCTGTCACAACCTTCGGTGTGGAAACTACTGAGGCTGCGGACTCCCGTTCCTTGTAGGCTGAGAACTTTTGGTAGTGTTTTAGAGCTTTTGATGATAAAACTCGGGGAGCCACCTGGCATAAAGACAGCACTGTATCCACCTATATTTGAGATAGTACGCATTGGCTTGTCAATAATCTGTTGAGCTTCATCTGCCTGCTCCTCAGCCGATAAATCGGGGCTTTGTGCCAGATGTGTGTTTTGTATCTTCAAAAATTGAAGTGTAGATGAAAGAACATCTGAACCTGCAGATTTGATGCGAAATGGTTCATAAATAGTAATATCATCGTTCGATGGACGTAGCTAGGAAAGTCAGCATATAGTACAGAGGGATATACAACAAAGTCCTACAATGAGATAGGGATATTGAGAGACGGAATCTCCTAGATCAGCTACTAAGATCTCTGTTAAAGTCTCACGAGCTGCAGATTTTCTGGCTGCGTAATCTGCCGAAAGAACGGGTGGCACAAAACATATTCCTTCCGCCACATAAATTGGCTTGGAAAGATCAGGCAGTGCGTAAATCTGAAAGTATTAGAAATCGTTCGGTGGGATTCTTAGAAGGCAACTCACGTGTAATGCTCCACCAGCACTGAGCAAGAACATCTTCACATTTTCTCCAACTTTAATTGACTTTTCTGTGGAGAAAACTCCGCTATAGTCGTCATACAAACAACCAGTCAGCCATTTGGTAGAAAGTAAAGTATCATCAACTCTTTCTATCTCTTCAAGATCATTGTCATCGTCACATTGTGCAACGAAAATACTCGCATCATCTCTTATTAGTAGGAGGAATGGATCTGCAAAACTTGCACTGATGATCTTCGGTTCTGCTCCCGTTTCATCATCGAGCATCGGTAATATTTGTGCAAGGCCAAGATCTAGACCACAATTATACAGTCAGCGACATTTTCTATCATAGAATGGTGGGATGAGACATGTCGCAGGGAGCAAATTGCATGGAGGCACAGTTGTGATGTTGATAAATCGCTTTCATTGATGCTATAGGATATGATAGATTTCCAGATAGCGCCCCGGGCAGCGAAAATACATAAGCGGAAAATACAGAACTTCTCAAGATTTGTCCCATCCTATTTGCCCATCCGACCACACACACCGAGAGGGGTATAATTCCAAGAAAAGGAGTGAACTCACCGCCATCGTAACTTCTAACTTCAGACTTTAGCACTTGTATTACACGCATTCCATTGCCAAGTGTACCAGCTTCGATTGTGGATCCAGCTGCTGGTTCAAATTCTGTGCCTACCAAAGCCTCAAATCCAGCATTCGTCAATGCGTATACAGCAGATTCGTCGGTAGCATCTCCAGCTTCAGATGTTTTAGATACAATCATTAGTCTGTCATACTGAGCATCAACGCCAAAATCACCACTTATAGCAGTCTTCTCCTTGTTGACCTGCAATCCTTTCGGCGCTGGTCTCTTTGCGCTCATAGTCCATATACCACGAGCTTCAGGTAGCTCAAATCGGCCTATTACATTTGGTTGAATATTACGATTGATAACCGCCAAAGAACCGCCATTTTCACGGCCAACAGCGGCTACGAGCTGAAGTTCGCTTCTGACACCGCTAAACTTGAGCTCTTCTTCCTTACCCGAACTCAACGATGCTTCTCCGAACGTGATGTTTGTGATAGGGGCTATGTTGACCATAGAATCATGTATTCGAAATGTGTAATCCCCAGCTTTACTATTAGGAGTTGTAATATTTCCAGCTGAGTGAGTAACTGTGGGGCCGTCGCCGTACAAATCATCATCATCCTCTTCTAGATCTTCCTCATCAAGAATGGCTTCATCAACATCCACCATGGCTGAACCGTCGAGTCTTGACTTACGCCTTGAGGGTTGACCTGAATTTCTACTCCAGCCTAGAACGACAGAATCTGATACCTCACTACCGATGAATAATGCTCCTGGTCCAAGAGAACTTACACACGAGGGAGCTCCATTCAAGATGGCGCCACCTAATTCTTCAGATACTCGTCGAATACTTAGACCAGAGACCGATCTTCCATCCATACGAAAGCTGAGAATGGCAATGTCACCACTATGAAGTATGATGAGCATTTCTCCATTTTCAATAGATAATTGATCAATCTTGCAACCCTCTAACCGCAGATCAAGGTCAGACTGGTCCAATAGACTAAAGCTAGTACATTGCTTTGCAAACATATTAACCGCGACACCATTAGCCTTGCCAGCTTGATCGATATGTATCAGCTCATTGGTACCAACTAGTAGAGCTCCACCCACAGGCGGGGCAAGTGGAACGATACCGAAGAGATCATAAGGCAACCCCCCAACCGAAAGAATCGTAGTTGATGCTTTTTGATTTATATCCAAGGTGAAAACCATGTATGTCAAGTGGTCTTTGCGCTCCTGCAGCAAAGCAGAAGAAGGGATAACGGTGGAAGAGAGAATACCGAAAGTTGGCTCTCGATATTCGTATAGAAATTCAAGGTAGATTGGAAAGATGAGGCTTGGATCGAGTGAAGACAATCGTAAAACAAAAGAGGATCCATAAGGAGTATCTAGATTCCCATTTTCCGTTGTAGTCCTTTGCGAAATCTTTGCAGGTCGAGGGCCATCCAATTCTTCATCCCAATCGTCCATATTCACATCCTCGTCTTGTTTGAAAGGCAAAATCGCAAGGTTCCGAGCCCCAAACTTCAATGCAGCACATCTGCTTCCTGGATCAACTGTAAGGTAATTGACACAATTTGAAAGACTAGGTGCCCATGGACTTCCTTGTATATCATCTTGTTCGTAAAAATGGACTGATATCGTTGATATGCCAGGTCGTTCCGGGTCCCATTCCACCAGACTGAGCTTTGCGTCCTTGAATCCCACTAGAAGTGTCTCACCTCCAGTCTTTGAGGACATGGTCTTTACTCGGACAAGAGATGTCACCGTTCCAGATAAGTTGTATTCAGCTATAAGTATAAGTTTCGTCGTCTGAGCTAACCCGGATCGTTGCAGAATCGAATCTCCACCAAGAAACGAAGCATCTACCCCATCGTCATCATGAATTCTAGCATCAATACCTGTGGCGTCTTTGACAGTTGAAGAGTCTTTTCCAAAGAGTTCATCGAGGTCCACGGATACGGTCTTAGTCGTAAATATCTGAAGTAGCGAGGCTTTTGCGACGACGAGGTTGCTGGCATCTGCCGACAAGAATGGGAGACTCAAAGAGTGTGTGACAGCTGTAGGAGGTGTCAGCTCCGTATAGCATTGCATTATGATCGAAAGTAAAGCATTAAGATCGCGAGTTGTTGAATAAAATCGAAGTTGTTTTGAAGCTGTTGGTAGGTATATTCAAGAATGGCAGTTCGGTATTGGTAATTCGCGAACCGCGATTTAATAAATTTTAGCGTTTTCAATGCTGGCCTATCATCCTCCTTTGAAGCTCATGCAGTCCTGAATTTCAACAAATCCCCGCAGACGCTCGTTTACGTCAGACGTCTAGAATCCTGAATATTCAATGTTAAGATAAAAGGCAACAATCAAGAACAAACCACAATTATTTCGATATTTCAATGTTTTGATTCCTCAAATTGATATTCTTACATTGGGCATACTGTCTGGCGACGAGAACAGTACAAGAATTTGGTATAATTTTCGAGGTAAGAATTCTGGTTGCTACTTTTGTTTTTTATTAACCAAGTTCCGCATGCGTAACCTCAAACTACTCCCAAGTTTCAAGCTTCAATAACACAAGCACTGCTGATATTTATCTACGATTCAGACATTCGAACATCGATTTCTCGCCTTCAGAATGGCGCTCATACAGACTGCGTTTATATGGGTTGCCTATGCCGTTGCTGTGGGCATCATAGCTCTCATAGCAGCCATCTTTACATATACATACCAGACACCACGCGATCGCTCCGCTCTGGTTTCCACCATTACCATAATCACATTAACATCACTATTGGCAACAGTTTTACTCCTTCCCGTTGACATTGCCCTCGTTAGCTCTACGACATCTTCGGCGCTTGGCGCAAAGAAGGACTGGGCAACTCCTGAGACCGTACACAATATCCTGCTGACTCTCAAAATCGTTTATTATGCATTTTATAGTTTGGATGCTGTCCTATGCCTTCTTGTCATTCCATTCACCTACTTTTTCTATGAGGAATACGACGAGGTCGATACAGAGGAAGGTACACAGACCTTTGGCCAAAAATTCCTCGGCGCTGCAAAATACACATTGATTTTTGTCGTCCTTGTTGTAATATTATTCCTGGTTGGATTTTTTGTGCCTGTTGCAAGAGATCGCGGATCCGATATGGATCTAGACTACTTCAAACGTTTACTGGCTGAAAATCATGGAGAACGCGCCTTGACCTTCGCGTTAGGATTACTGATTTCATTGGGTACTCTGTTGTATATCCTTTACACAGCCGCTGGATTGGCCTTATTGCCCATCTCTTTCATCAAATCCGCGCCTTCAGTCAGTGCACCGCAACTTTCAGAAACAACCGCATCTGCTCTAGAGCAGAACAGAGAAAGACAACATCAACTTGAAAGACAAAATGCCGGGAGAAACGGTGCAGTGCCAGCTAAATATCAGCGAGAGCTTGAGGCATTACATCGTGAGGAACGCACTTTAGTTCGACGTGAACGTCTAGCCGCAGAAGCCCGAGGTGAAGGGAAAAGCTTTATCGTTAGAGCATGGACCAAAACCTGTGCAATATTCAGACCTCTAAAACTGGTTGGAGGAATACTACTCCTTATTCTTGCTGTGATTATATGGGTTTCCATGCTCATTACCGGGATTGATAAGGCGAAGAACTCTTTCTGCAAACAGCATTGTGGCTACATCCTAGGAAGGTAAGATACATTTAAGTTGAAATGACATGATGAGAAATTTCTTGCTAATTTACAATTCAGTATCAACATTTTCCAGCCGATTAATTGGATTTTCGTCAAGTCATCTATAGTCTTCCCAATTGACTATGTCTTGATGGCACTTTTAGTTCTGTTCCTCTTCAGCAGCTCTGTAACAGGTATTGCCGCGATCGGCCTTCGATTCTTGTGGATAAAGCTCTTCGAGATACGAAAAGGCCATACCTCTCCTCAAGCTCTTCTCATGGCAACCGTCATGCTAACCTTAATCATCCTCGCAATAAATTACTCTATCGCCATGATTATAGCACCACAATATGCCATCTATGGTGCTCAAACTTTCTGTGCCAATCCTACAAGATTTCCTGACGATCAGCCAGACTGTAGCAACCATCCAGAGTTGATTAAAACGTGCAGTGAGCTGTCGTCAGGCGAAGGTGCCGAGAAAGTCTGCACTCCTAGTGTCGTCTCTACGTTCCTCAACAGAGTAACTGTCAACTTCCCATTCTTTGGCGCTCTCGCTTTCTGGGCCCAGTTTGTCTTTCTCGCAGTCTTCTTAATTGTGTTCCTTACTGCACTATTCCGAACCCCTAAATTGGATCTAAGCGAGCTTGACGAAGATGCCGAGGCCGATGAGGAAGAAGGGCTTCTTGCTAGCACTGGCCGAAGATTCGGTGCGACATGGCAAGATATCCGTGGCAAACCCAAGAACCAAAATACCAGAAGTGGTGCCGCTGGCCGACCAATCCGTGGTGATGATGATCATGATGATGATTAATTTCCTACTGTTATCTTAACCTTTTCTTTGAAATTGCTATTTTCTCATGTTGGTCGGATCGGATAGTGAGGGTTGGATCTATCTATGGGGGTATTGGAAACATGTGCGTAGTTGGTTTGAGGAATCGTATCTTGTACAATACAAATGCGTTTTGTTTTGCGGATTTTTTTTCTCTCCTTTATCTTTGCGTCGGGCATATAAGCAAACGGTTGTTAGCGGGGAACAAATGTTTTTATTAATACACCCACAACGTTGCGATTAATACTGCTATTAATCAGATTGATATGTTGACAATATTGGCGTGGGGTTATGGTAGGAGGATGGTATTGTAGTTATCAGCAACAAAATGCAAGAGCGTGACATATCACGATTATACCCATTTGTTCGTAATTATCAAACATCTACATCCACTTATCATGCGTTAAGGTTAGACACAATGTCTAATTTTCTAATCCATTACTTAGACCTCCCCGGCGCTATGCCGATCATGGCTGCAAGTTCTTTGCAATGTGTAAAATACATAGTTTGCTATCTTTGATATGCGTGAGAAATTTGGGACGGTACAACATAAACGAGATGCATCCCAACTGAAGTCACTTAACTGAACATTGCATATAGTACGTTTCAAAGGACTCTAGCCACTAGACATTTCACTGCCCAAGACCCTATGTATATATGCCCTCAAACCATTCACCAAAGCAAAATAAACATGTAATTACAGTTTACAACATATCAAAACCAGACCCCCAATCACCACTAATCCCCAACTGACTAGGTAGACTTTACCCATTTCCTCCACTGATGACGCTTAAACTCTCCTCCCGCATCCGGCCCCATATGTCCCTCCTTCCAACACCGCGCACAATACAAATCCCCATCGCACCCCCCACACTCCACCGTAGCATCATCCTGACAAATAATACACCACGTGTCCATTTCCTCATCCGTATACTTTTTCAACCCCGTCTTCGCCTCCTTCGCCGCTAGCTTTTTATCAACAGGTTTTGCCGTCGGCACCGACGGCAGCCCGAGTAAATCGCCAACACCGAGCCCTTTGAGCGCAGCCAACCGCGCCGTAATATCATCCTCGAAATCGAGGGATGTTCGGCTAGGTTCTGGGAGCGTGGATGGTGCGGATGGGAGTGTCAGGTTGGGTTCCTCAGCATCGTTTTTGTTTTGAGTGTATTCTGGGAAGGATGATAGCCCTTCCCTATTAATAGTGGAGTCTTCAGCTCCCCCTGGACGTTTTTCTTCAGCCTCTTCATCGGCTTCTCCTTTCTCTAGATTGATCTCGTCCAATAATCTAGCAACAATATCCTGTACTTCACGTGATTCGTCTTCTAAACTCTTTGCCTGTTGATCATTGCTAGCATCTCCGTGCTCCTTGTCGTCTACGGCAAATACGGACATATCGAGACCACTTGTCAAGATATGATCTTTCTGGATGTTCCCCTCCGGAGCCTCTGTTGACTCTCCTTCTTTTACCCTTGGAACGACGTCATGATTAGGTAAAGCTTTCTTAGCCTCATGAAGAAGCTTCTGGATATCATTTGGGTCGTCAGGATTAAGCCACTGCAATTCGGTTCCAAGCTCTGCTAAAAGTTCATCTAGAGATTTTTCATCGTGATCGTCGTGTGAAAATAAAAGAGCGGCATCAGCTGTAGGAGGAGTATGATTGTAGAAACTGGATTGCTGAGGAGGCGACGGTGTGCTAATGGGCTTGGAGGCTTTAGGCGTGGTGGGTTTTGATGGAGTACCATTCCGTAAGTTTCGAAGTCTTTCGGACAGGTCTATTTCAGGTGTTGACTCCTTTGGAAAAACATTTAGCGGTGGATGACTATAGACTCAGCATGTGGCATTAAGGCTTTGTTGGTATCCAGCTTACGGAGATGCATCGAGTCGAATGCTCGTTTTCTTTAGAGCATTGAGCCGATTGAGTAGGCCTTGGTCATAACTTGGAGGGTCACTCATTTTCAATTTTTCGTAGTCATGGAATGATAGATATTATGGATCAAAGGATTTGTATTGGAAGAAATGGAAGAAACGGGAGCTAAGATTAGAGGTTTGGTGCCAAATTTATCAGGCTGAAAACCAGCCTTATCTTATTTGCAACACCAAAGATCTATAGTCCTTTACTTCCCATCTACAAGAGTCTAGCATCCTTTGCAGGCCTGCATTCCTTCACATATAGATTCATGTAACTCATAAGGAAGTTATTTCCTTTAATGAGTCCCTATGTACCCCTCAACTTTAATTTCTCCATTCGGGTTACCCCCACGGCAAGACGCGACAGCTTTACAACCATTGTCAAAACCTGAGGACCCTCTCATCCGAGTGGGAAGTAAAAGCACGTAAGAATAATCCAGGTGCGTAGAAAAAAGAGTTGAAGGAGACGCCAATGGCAGTGCATGAAGCATCATACTATCTCTTCATTTTTTGGTACCATGAACTAGAAATGATCGTCAGCACACTGTATGTGGAAACCATATCAAATGAAAAAGTATTGATTGCTTTTCAGAACGGGTTTCATATCTCAGTATGCTCTCTACGTTTTTTGTGAGGCATTCGACGAGCTGGGATTATTCAGGCCTCATGGCCCTTTGTCATCATAAAAAGCGTGGGGTGAGAAAATGTTTGATGCATACCTGAAGAAAGAGTTGTGTTGAGCGAATGTCAAGTCGGATGAATCATGCTATACTGATACAGAAATCATGATTAGATTGGATTCCTACAACAGTCAGTATAGGTGTATTACGATTATGCGCAGTGACATAAAGGTGAAAGCTTCAACTTTATTTCAGAGAGAAGATTATGTCTCATCAACACCAGCAGATCTACACAAAAGCATCGCATCGACGAGCCAAGGCAAGCCGAGAGAGCTATAATATAGCTACTAGTTCCGACTAAGGATGACGATACGAAGGTTTTCATCATTTGGTCGGTGACGCGAACAGGGTGAAAAGAAAAATCACTAACCTTCTGAAATGCCAAGCCTAAAATCGAAGTATTAATAAGCTCAAGCTATAGATTGCTCAAGAATCATCGTAGGAAATCTTTCTCCTCTGCAGCGCTGAGCTGGAGGCATGGCTATTACCACCACCCTCATCATCATCATACGCGAGAGACCCGATAGACTTTTCTACCTTATCCCAAGTTCTCTTTCGCAAGTCAGGTTTGATATTCTGCTTAAACCACCCTTTCTCCTTGGCTTCTTGCGCTTTTCTTATTTTCTTCAGTTCCCTTTTTGACTTTTTTCTTCGGTCGCACGGGTCCGATAGGCTCAGGATGCGAGAAACGTTCAGCAATCTCTCCATCTTCTTCCTCGGCCTCACCCTCTTCCAAGTGGTTGGGCTTGGGAGTTTCGGATTTGACTTGTTCATCGACAGTTTGATTGGCCTCTTCGGCATGCCTGCGCTTTCGAAGAATGGCCTGAATCTCGGAATGTCGAAAGATTGCGATTTGGTCATCGGTCAAAGTTCTCTTGACACCATCAGGATAGTAGCCAAGACCATCATCTTCGACCTCTTCTTCATATGCATCTTCTACTGGGCCTAAGAATTGTTGCGCAAAATATTCAGTCGAGGTAGCGCCAAAGTGAGCAGCGTGGAAAGCTGAGATCTCATTCTAGAATTCGTTAGCATTGTATACAACACGATATGGCGAAATAGACTAACCTGTGTTACCTCTGGCGCAGACATGGCGACGCGCAATATGAGGCGCGGTTGCGGGTGTTTTTATTATCATGTTTGTAGATGGAAGAGAAAGATTCTGCCTGTTAATAAGAAAGTTTTCAATTTTTATGGCAGACTACGGTGGCCGAAGCATTTAGCGTAGGGTCTAGCGCGTAAGCCCTCGACCGGCGGACCCGCTTCGAACAGAAATCGACAGGACAGCATTAATTTTTTCTGAACAGAATTACTATGCACATTCAAATGTTTTTCAAAACTATGTGACTATTGAATAATGTCAATTAACATTGGAAATCAAAACACTGATCCGGGCTTGTTATTCTTCCTTGTGGAGGATTGGGACTGAGCTGTAAGATCAGATTCTCAAATCTGAGATTCACATGTACAATACTGCCCCGAAGGCTTCGAGAATATAAATTCTAAGGAGGTGAGGGCAGTTCATTTCCTCTGGTCATCCTGGACATAGAAATAGCATATTGTACTTTCATTGGAATAAATTGATAAACTCGTTGCCAAAAGCATGAGAAGTGGTCCTTCCCAGAAATAGTTCCAGTATTTCGGGTAACGTCAATTCTCTTAACAGTTAGGAATGTGATGTTATATGAGAAGTTTATGAAGCTAGATGATATTAATCACTGCTGTGAACAAATCTTTAACTCATCATACATTATCATTTTAGTGGTACTGCGACCAATACCCATCCATTACTTGATGCCCATTATGATCTTGAGTGCGCAGTAGCCAGCGACCCTCAAAACTATCTCTTGCGCGCGAATTCTATTGCGGGATGACTTGAGTTTCACTTGATGATATCCCTCAACGAACTTGAAAAGTAAAATTTCGTAGACGCAGACGTATGTATCTTAAACATACAATATCAGTTATATGTCGACCACCTAGGCAGCACAAGTATCTATGCAGCTCACTTTCAGTACTGCTTTGATAGCTTGGGTTTCATATTGAGCCCTCTAAAACAAAGAAAGGGAGAGTATAGAGCGCTGAATTGGAAACATCAGTGCAATTACCATTGAAATGTATATAACAGCTAGTATTGTAATGTATGAGCAAACAGAAATAGGGTATCTTAGCAATATTGTCTGCAACCAGTTCCTTCTACGCCTTATGTCCCGACTAAATAGAGCAAAAATAAAACTTCCGTAAAATGGATCCTGTGGCCATGACATGTCAAAACGAAAATCAAAATGAGTAGTCATTCTGAAAACAATTCGAGAGCCTGCTTAAATGCTTGAACGACTTTCAAATCTAAGAAAGGATTTAGTACAGAAGACGCAAATTCCGCAAGTATGACTCACAATGCTGCTTTTTCTCCTCCAGTGTTCTCTCCTGTATCTGCACGTATCTTTCTCTAGTCCTTAGCCTAAGCAGATGTTAGTTGTCAGCTAAAAATGAGATATAAGAGAAACTAATTACCGTTTCCATGCCCGCCCATTATCTCGCTCTGACGAAGAATCTGCCCAGATTTGGAAGGCCTTTAAGACTTATTAGTGGTGGGAATATACAACAGCTCTGGAGACCAACTTCTGAAAGATTCTGAAAGTTCTGAACCAACTGGTCCTCCTCCTCGCTCAATCGCTCGATAGCCGTCGCATAGCGTTCCTCAAAGTCACTCCAATTCATTGGACCTAAGTCTCTCTTAGGGGCTGATGAATCTAGACTGATGATTGTCTCGTCTGCCTCTCCCGATGACTCAACTCGAGGTGCCATATCCAGATCTTGGCTAGCATCATCTGCATGATCGTGACGCTGAAGTACATGTGACGCTTTAAGGGGTGACGAGTTTGTAGTTGGTGTGGCAGGAACTTGAATTCCAGTAGACAGCAGGGCCGGACTAACCCCTCGAATCTTTTGAGGTAATTTAGAAGGAGGAGTCAGAGCTGAATTACCTCTAGCAGCTGATTTCTCCGCAAGCCTATCGTTTACGATGTCCATTATTGGTCGACGCGGGGTTTTTGGAGGAGAGTGGTTTGTTTGAGACATATCGAAAAAGTGGAATAAGGATTGTGGTAAAAATGCGCTAAAATCGGTCCAAAAGGAAGGCTAGGCATAAACGAAAGGGGAGATGGATGGTTTAAGCTTCTAAGGTTACTTGAGTGCCGGTACTACTGTCGTAGCTGCCGTAATAGTGAGGTCAATTTTAAAATTTCGTAGCCTCGAGACAGCCTTGTTTCAAAGTGACCACGAAAATGACACCTAATCATGTGATGATAAGTAAGCGAGTCGAGATAAGGCGAGGCAATGAATCATTCTATTGAGGTCATTCAGCCTGACGTTCCATCATAATCCATTCCAATATATATTCCAAACTTGAATCTTTTCTGGAATATCCATAATCCATACAATTCCCGTACTAAAGAATACTTTTTTTGCATCTTACATTATGTATTATATGCCTCCCTAGAATTACTAAAACCTATACTCTTCATTGACCTCACAGTCCATTACATACATCATTTCCCATAACTTCTACAAAACGAGCCTTTGTCAGTAACTAGACGAGATGCAGTGCGATATATGTTTCCGAACAGGCGGAAATAAACTTCCATTTCTTTGTCCCACAGATGCGCGCAACCAGCTATACGAAACTCGAGTGCAAACCGCCGGCGCTCTCCTAGAAAAGGAAGCGCTCGATCAAGATATCAGTGGGCGCTTTCCGTTGCTGCCCTCGGGAAGAGATGGTGATAGACAGCTTGCGGTTGTTACTCAGTCAAATTATGATGCGTTACTAGCTGAGCGAGACAAGGTTGTAGACCGCACGAATCAGATTGTTGCCAATGCAAATGAGTTGAGAGCAAAGCTTGAGCAAGCTAAGGAGGAGCGCAGCAAGAAGAAGGCAGCAAATGCTCAGAGAAGAGCAGAACTAACATCGGCTTCGAGCGGAGTCGAAGCTCGCAGAACAAAACAGATACAAGATATTGAGGATTCTACTCGCCGGACGAAATACAGATGGAACCAGGCATATAACCTTATCGGAGGGTCCAGGGCTTATCTTTGCTACGAAGCTGCCAAACTATATGAGCTTCAAAGGGTCAGGAAATCGAATGGAGAGGAAGAATATAAAATAGGTGGGATCGGCATTGTAGACTTAAGGTTGATGAATAGTACGTATTCAGTTTCTGCATATAAGCACAATGCTAACAATGATTTGCAGTGGCAAGCCCTGCCCAAATCTCTACCTCTTTGTCTCACATTACGCATGTCCTCATGCTCGCTACTCATTATCTCGCTATTCGGTTACCTGCAGAAGTAACCCTTCCTCATCGAGATTATCCTCTGCCTACGATATTCTCTTTGCCTTCCTCGTACCTGCATACGAATGTACCATTTCCTGGAACGACATCTAGCTCATCAAGCAACAGTCCTTCAACCTCTCGCCACGCGGAAAACTCCAACCATCCTCGGCCCCGACCTTTATGGATCAACAAGCCTCTTCCCCTGTTAGCAAATGAGGATCCAGCAGCCTATGCTTCCTTCCTCGAAGGCTCAATCCTTCTCGCCTATAATGTAGCATGGTTATGTAAAACTCAAGGGGTATCCGTGGGAGAAAACGGTATTACAAATTTTGAGGACATCTGTAACATAGGGAAAAATCTATGGAGACTCCTTATAGGCGATAAACCTCATCTCCAACCTATACCACGCTCCTCATCTACAACTCCCTCTCCACCAAAAAACCTCGACACCCATGGGCAAGTTGAAGGTGAAGATAGGAGGAATGCCAAAATTGAGCGTTCACTTCTTGGTTGGGCCAGCCACGGCTCCGCACATTCATATCTTGGAAGCGCAGAAGGCGCAGAATTTATACGTGGTTTCAAACTTCCTCGTCCGAATCAACTGGCTGATAAACTCAAGAATAAGCTCATGAGCGAAGTGGCAAATGCCGAGTGGGAGGTTTTGGATCAGGACGCGTGGGCGGTGGAAGATGAAATAGGTGGTGATGGGGTTGTAGTGGGGGCTAGAAAAGAGGGGTCGGAAGCGGGAACTGCTATTTTTAAGGAGAGGGAAGATATGGCTGGGATGCAGAGTTTCATGAGCATGAGGACGGTTATGGATGCGGTTGAAATGGTTAATGATGGTATTGGCACCAACACCGGGATTGCAGAAAGACACTCTTTCGGACAGACAAATAGTGGCGATAAGAATAGAGGTGGACGGGAAAGAGGAAGGAATGCTACCATGGGAGCTGTGGCAGAAAAAGATAGGGATCAAGATAAAAAGCCTGGAACGAGTGGATGGATGAAATTGAAACCAAGAGGGTAGAGTAGAGTAGGTATCATATCCTACTTACTACCTCTATCATACTTGGCATTCACAACCCTTCAGAAGAGGGGCATCTGTCTGGAACGAACATGGATATGGATATGGATATGGATATGGATATGAATACGGGTGAGGTATAGGCAAGGGCATAAACCATTCCATGCATTTGATTCCATAAATCACATAGATCAAAGAAGGTAAGCAGGAATACAAGATGAAATACACAATACACATTTCTTATAAAATATACAGATCAACGTTAGTTAGATGCATAAGATATGACTCAAATATCAACATAGATTCAAATCATCAAATAAGGTCACTTGACCGAGTATATAATCTTCAAACAACAAGAATAATCAGATGATATAGTACAGATTCATGAATCTTTATGCGTAAATTCTGATATGGCGCGTAATACTTGGGATGATATGTATCATTGATTCATATGGTCAAAGTAATTTCTTTTTCGTCCTCGTTGCATCTTATTCCATCAGTCCCAGGTTATTTCCCATCCCTCCGATCTACCAATGCCATCCCTATCTCATCGATCCACTCACTACCTTGGATCAAACAAAGTAACAACGCCCTTACACAAAAAGAATACTCCTATACTCCTATACTAACAAGAACTACATGTCGACCTACAATACCATAACAGTACAGTATAACATACAATCGATCCCCTAACTGCCCATCTAAACACCTACCAAAGGCTACCTAGCCACCACTCACGGCCTAGATAGCTCTCAACAACCATCCCATCTCACCTCACCTCACCCCATACACATCACACAACATTCCCAGTCTGCATCTCCCATCTTCCACAGCACCTACCCGCAGTACCTCCGCACACCGCATCGTGCACCGGCACCCAATGCCATCAGGTACTGTAGTTATGCAACCCGTAAGGCTCCTGCACAAGGAAAGCTCCAAGCTACCACCACGAACCCTACTCTGTACACAACACTTCCATCTTCCACAGCTGTGAGAACCACACCGCCTAGTCAGCACAGCACCGCAAGCCTGCAACGCCCCATTTACCGGTCCCGGCCACTAATTGCCCAGCGGCGCCAGAACCGCATCTAGATTATGGATGGAGAAAGTTTCTTCAAGCCACGTCGGAGTGCGAATCTGCGAGTCTGTGAATTTCAGAATTGTGCTTTGTGCTTGCTTGTTTGTTGGTTGGTTGGCTTGTGATTAAGCGTGGGGGTTTTTTTTTTGGTTGCGGATTGGTCCTATAGATTTGTATTTGGAAATTCGTAAGCATATCTATTGACTGAGGCGTCGGCTATAATACACACCCAGGTTACGTTACACCAACACAACTATGCAGAATACTAAGACAGGATATGTATACCTGACAGGACAAGCAAACAGAAGTAAACTAAAAATCAAAAAGGGTAACACGCCACGCAGGATTGCGTAAGCAGCCTTACGTTTTCTTCTGGTCCTACCTAGTTGAATCCTAGATATCGCAAGGTTTCCATCCCAACGATGCCTACCAATTGTATCGCAGGATCAGATCGTGGATTTCGTCCGTTACATAATATATCACTTTATCCTACGGTGCTATCCTCATGCTATCCTACTACCCGACTAGACCGACTGCTAGATGTGTTAACCTGCCATCCAGCAAGTGATTACGTGCAGTAGCCGATAGAACTACGGAGTATAGCAGACAATAGCATCGATCAACATCCAGCCATACCTCATATGATTTAGAACCTCATGTGAGAGAGATTCTAGCATCTGCAGACTGACTGTAGCACAGCAACATAGCAACGCAACATCACGATAGCCAACGCCCCGAAGCCCTCTAACAAATTCCGAACGGCGGCTGAAGAGCTCCGGGGCCCAGGCCTCGGCGTCGTAAGCGATGAAGGGTATGCAGTACTGCATGCAATACAATATACAGCAGCTGAGCTATTCGCTATGATTCATCCGGAAACCAAACCTATCATCGTCCGAATTTTTAGACTGTAGTCTAGAGTCCGGAATGGCTCATCAAACAGCCATCAAACAGTTACCAAAGGCCCTGCATGGAAGTCTAGATTCTAGAAGAACCTTGAATTTCTAGAAAATCCCTAGTCGATCTTTGAAGTTGGAAGTTGGAGGATGGGGATGGGGATTGGTGATTAGGCATTAGGCATTAGAAATCGATCTAGGTAGCTAGCTAGTAGACAAACACCAAGGAAAATGTTTCGAGAAGGTTGGTCCCTCTAGGACCTATACGCTCAGTTGGTACAGGCACACTAGAATGTAGAATGTAGAATCCAGACCCAAGATTGATTCCAAAACCATGAAAATAGCCCTCGACCCTCGTTCGGTCTAGCCTCCACACGCCTTTCCTCTCCCCAAAACGGACATAATCAAATCGTTTCAAATTGCCCACTTGGCCGAGCCCCAAGAGCGTAAGAGTCGAAGCAATAATCACGATCAGACCTCCGGCCCTATATATAATTCAACACACCTTCGCAGATCCATTAGCAAAGTCCCTAGGCGCGTCCCTAGGGAAC
>QKRW01000046.1:290000-307643 GCA_003260565.1 Monilinia fructigena
AAACCATTTGAAGATTATTTTTACTACTATTATTATTATTATCACTTCTAAAAATGCGTTACTCAACCACCGCAATTATTTTGGCCGCCATTTCCATTGGTGAAGCCGTAGCCAAGCCTACTCACGTCCATCGACACCGACATGAGAAGAAGTCGTAAGAATGTCATTTCGATGAATACAAACATCATTTGCTAATCAGGGGATACTAGTGCCGATGTTGATTGGGAGACATTGGATTGGGCCGACATGGGAGTCAACTGGGCATCAGCTTATCAAGCTGGCAAGGCCTCAAAGACTCCTACTTCCTCTGCCGACAACTCTGTCTTTACTGCCAACCTTGCAGCAGACCTCCATGAGAACAAGCATGCTGCAACTACCTCGGCACCATTGGCCAGCTACACCACTCCTGCAACCTCGTCATATTCATCAAGCTCTTCCACCAGTTCCACCAAGACAAGCTCCGCCGAACCATCCGCAACCTCAACTGAATCTATCTTCGATGAAATTGCGGACTTGTTTGACGATTTGTTTGGAGCTTCCAACAATCGAAAGACTTTCGGTGAAATTGTAGCCGCCGCTGGAGGAACCACTGACTTCTACAAGGGCAACTATGGTAGTCCATATGGATCTAACGTTATCAAGGCCGATGCCTCGGCAACCTATTCCTACACTGCCAAGTTCGTCAATACTCAATCCCAGGCAATCACCGTCAACATCTGGAACAAGGTTGGCCCTGACATGCAACCACTCTCCGGATCTGCTCTTGCACCAAAGAACACCACACTCACCATCGCCATCCCAGCTGGTGGTTCCCAGACCGTTGCCTTCGACGAGGACTCCCAAGTCGCTTGGGCTCAGGCTTGCAAGAAAACTACATACTCTGGTTCCTACGATACCACTTGGGGTGAGGCTCAATTCCGCAAGAGTGGTTCCGGATATGATATGTCTGCCATCATGAACTCAGCTGGTAACAAGTACAACATGACCATCACTAGTGAAGAGGCTCCAGATTGCACTAGTGACCCAACCCAAAACTACTGGTTGACCGACACTCAACCAATTGGTAACAGTGATGGAAGTTGTTACATTTCACAAAGCACTGCCACTTTGACAGTCATCATGGCTGGAAACATGTAAAGTGGAGGACGATGAGGTGTTGATCCTGAACCGAGATGGATCTATATTCTTAGTACATAGTGTAATTTGGAAAGGCGAATTTTGTTCAAAGCAATTATTGGGGATAGCCTCTTTTATGGAGAACAAGTGACTTCGACAAGACAAGACTTGTGTTGGTGGAGTGATTTGGATCGAAGTAGTAGTTACTATGATGGGGAGATGATTAGATGTATCTTCACAGGATGGAGTAAGGAGGCAGGATACCATTTGGACAATACCTTGCAGTTGCCAATTTATAATGTATGCATTTTTTTTATATATTTTTGAACGTTGTTATCAATTCAATTCCCAAATTCTTCAAATCTTGTGTTTGGTCTTCTTGATTCGATTTTGCATGTCGCTGTATAATACTTCCTGTGTTGTGTATTGTGAGTTGATGGGTTTCTATGAATACCCAAGGGAAGTTAATCGTCAACTCTTGGTTTATACAATAATTCAAAACCCATTGAGGAATTCTACAATTCTTCCACGTAGTAATGATAATTCCGGAGATGGGAGGAAAGATGTGAGTGAGTACGAGATGGTAAAGACTTATCTATAAGTAACATATATCCTTTGGGCAATCATTTATTATATCTGATGAATTGCCGGTTGATGAGTTATCATGTTACTTACAATATACCTAATATTATTATTATTATTACTACTACTAAGTACTTATCTACCTGTCCAAGAATGTGAGTGAGTACAAACAGTCAGGAAAGAAAGCAGGTAGGTAGGTAGTAGATATGATGGCTGACGGCTGGTTCCCTTTGTAAGATATAAATTAAATGAATAAATAATATATGATGGTTCGTTGGTTTGCTGGTTCGTTGGTTTGTTGGTTCGTTGGTTCGTTGGTTCGTTGGTTCGTTGGTTCGTTGGTTCGTTGGTTCGTTGGTGGTTTGATTTATTATTGGGTTTCCGGTTCTGCAATGCAATGCAATGGATCTTTTCCTCTCGTGCTTATTTATCATGCAGGTACGAATGGAATGGCCACGGCTGGAGCTGGAGCTGGGGTAGATTGATGGCGCATGGCGGCTATTGGTCTCCTGTGAAGCCTTCTCGACCTCTTTCTTTCTTCATCGGCCAGTTGGCCTGCTGATGAAGATGAAGATGAAGGTGAAGATGAATTGTTGATTATTAATAATGATTAACAATTAATTATTGTTGAAAGATCTAGATTCGTCCCTCATCCCTCATGCCTCATCGCTCATCCCTTCTCCATCGCTCCTTCCTTCTAGTTAAGTTGATGAATTATTCTTTCAGCCATTCTCTTTCCTTCCTTGAAAAGAAGGGCTGTTGGGTTGACGGGCTGACGGGATTGATTGACCATTGACCATTGACCATTGACCATTGATCATTGATCATTGATCCTTCCAAACTAATAAATGTTGATCCTTCCTATTTCTTATCATACTTGTAACTTTTCTCAATATTTATATTTATCTTTGTTGTAACTTTACCTACCGCACCACTACATAAGTATCCACTTTACAATCCTTCATCCGTCTTTCCTTTCCCTTTTGGGAATATTATATCATCATATATCATCATATTCCAACCTCACTGTCTCTTCAATCAACCAACCATCAACAACCTAGGGTACCTCTCACCTCAACCTCAACCTCAACTCAACTCGCAACTATTCATTCATTCATTCATTCATTCATTCATTCATTCAAACTTCCATTGAGAATCTCACTTTAATTCTCATATTACCTGCATTTCGCTGGCCACTCTTTCATCCTTCAGGTTTACCTACATATTAACTAAAGTCGCTCCTTTTTGGGGGGGGCAATCTTTCGATTATAACTACGCTTCATATCATTCATTGTATTTCTTTGCGACTTTTCGCATTATACATTCTCAGTCCTCATTCACTTATCATTCATTCATTCATTCATTCTACTTCACTATTCACGAATATCACGATACCACGCGATACCACGCGATACGATACGACAAAATAAGATACAATCAAATACAATCAAATACAATACAATACAATCAAATCAAATCAGAAAAGAACGAACCACAGTCATAAACTTACAAACCCAAATCTCCCCCAACACGCAATTACACCGTCACAGCCTTTCAGCCTTTTCATCTCTTCAATTGGATCCGTACGACCTAGATTGAAATATTACCTACGTATTGAGGCAACAATAACAATTCATATTTCATCTTACGACTGACCTTCAAGGATAATAATTCTATTCCTTCTTATTCCTCCTCCTTGTCCTCCTCCTCGTGTCCCACCTCCTCCTTAGGTAGTCGAATGAAAAGAGAACAACCATTTATTCCATTTCCCAACTTCAATCATGCGCAATAACCTTTTGGCTGCGGCCTATATTCTATCATCAGTAGTATCTTCAGTCAATGGTTGTTCAGAGGTCTCTGGAAATTGGTACTGCAATCCAGTTGATGCTATCATGTATAGCAATGTCGGCGCACCAGGAACTTACAATCAAATTACAAATATGGCTTCCAATGGAGTTTGTTCTTCTACACCAAAGGCCTTTTCTGGTCCCATTTCACCGTTAGATGAAGAGATATCTTTTCATTTTCGGGGTAATTGCAATGACTTCCAACCGAGTTTTTAATCGCAAACTAACAACGTTTTCAGGACCTCTTAAGTTGAAGCAGTTTGCAGCATACACCCCAGGCACAACTACTGCCAAAAAAGAAAAACGTGAGGGCTCGACCGCTAGACGCCGTCGCCATCATCAACATCTCGATAAACGTGCCAAGGCAGACGATAAGAAGCGCGGTAAAATCTATGCCACGATTGATGGACAACTTGTCTCTTGGGATGACAACTCTCCCACTCCAGCAGCTAATGCCCAGGATCGTGCTGGCAAAATTGTTACCGCCACGATCGATGGTCAAGTGCAAACGTGGGTCAACAACTGGTTTGGACCAACTCCTCCGACAGCGATATCCCAAGCATCTCCTACCGTATCTCAAAGTACATCTCAAGATGTGACTGCGGGTGTAAATCCTCAGAAGACTCGTATGAAACTGATTCCACTATTATGATTGTTAAGTCACTGACTTCCCTGACCAGCTCCATTCTCACCCCCAAATATACCCGTTTCGGTATCTCAAGCACCCACCAGCACTTCTGCGTCTGAGTCCCAAGCACCCCCTAGTACATCTGTTCCCGAACCAACAAGCAAAACGACTTCCACCGCTGCTGTGGTAACTGGCTCTTACAGCCGAATAGGTTATTATAATTCGGCTGAGCAGACTCTTGATAACCTGGTATTTCTCGGAAACCAGTAAGTACCAAAACTTCAAGTTGCATATTATGCCTTTGCATGATCCACTTCATGGGGAGGAACTGGTCACACACTTGATTTAAAGTTCCTTTAGTTTCTCGCATTTTTATCCAGCATCAAAAAGCTAATTGGCTCTTTCTCACCAGCGGAGGTCAAGGTTCCGGTGTATTCGATGAAGTTTATGGTGCTTCGCTTTCTTTTATCAATGGCAGTGGCACCAGTGGTGCATCATCACCTCAGATCCTTGCGGATACCACCTTGCCATCGGACGCTGAGGTTGTCGTCATGCTCGATCAAGAGTGCAGCAACAATGATTGTGGCTACGTACGACCTGGATCTGTCGCGTACCGTAAGTTCTTGAGCCAGCTATGGTGATTTCATATTGTTAACACACATGTAGATGGTTTCAACGGAGCGGATAAAGTATTTCTTCTAGAATTCGGGATGCCGATGGATGGAACTGCTGGATTCAATGCCGATATGCCAGCAATTTGGATCCTCAATGCCCAAATACCTCGCACGATCCAATATGGAGAAGCAAGTTGCTCATGTTGGGAATCTGGATGCGGCGAATTTGACATTGCGGAAGCACTCAATGCTGGCTCGACATTCTTGAAATCTACCCTCCATACAAACAAGCCCGGAGGAGATTCAGACTACTTCGTCCGACCAACTTCCGATACAATGAAGCTTGCCATTGTCTTCAGCGCCGCAAGTTCAACTATACATCTTCAGGTTCTACCCGCGAGCTATGACTTCCCCACAAGTCTGACAACAGATGCCATTAAAAGCATTTGCGATACGAGTACGGGAAATCAACTCTCCAAATTTGTTATCTCATAATGATCTTGACCTAGAATTGGAATTTTCATTGGTTACCCGTTGTTGTGGGGGAAGATTTCAAAGAGACAACCACAAAAGTTTTTAGACCGATGTTATACGCAGGCGATAACTTTTTTCATACAATACCCCTTCCATTCTTGTGTATGTTGACGTACAAAGGAGAACCTGTGCGACTTGATAGGATAAGGCTATTATTCCGTGCTGCTTTGCCAGTGTCGCAAGTACCAAGTACTGTAGTGCCATTACATGTAGAAAAATTTCCCTTAGCGACTGCGCGCGTGCAAATATCTCCCGTGACAACTATGATTTCTAAAATCACTTCTGATGGAGATTTGTGACATGATTTATACAAATTTCATCTCTTGCTGAACTTCAAGCTCTCTAAGCTACGGTGAATGACTATAAAAAGTGTACCGATTCCCACCCCCTAGCAGCTCCTTCAATTGAATCACAGTCGCCCATCAAGTACACGACTGCAGGGTCACGATTGCAGGTTTCTTCCCCATAGTAGATAGCTTGCAGTAGTACTGAATAGTTGGGTAGTACACCACCGCTAGACGGATGATCTGAACGACCCTGAACATGGATATGGATATCGAAAACTAGCTAGCAGGACCTAGTTAGTACCTACCTAGGCAAGTGAGCAGGCTGGTAGGGAGCGAGGGAGATAAGGAGGTAGGTGTCGCTCGCTCTTGATTAGTTTTCAAAGATATGCATAAATCATACCATACACGTCACTTGTGTGCTAGGGAGGTAAAAGATCGCGGTGGGTTGATTGGTATTGGTATTTATTTATTTATTGGGCTATTCGGATAATGAATAGATGGGTAGGTAGGTAGGTAGGTAGGTATAGATGTAAGTATTTTGAAAAATGGAATAGAATAGAATAGGATAGATACGATGAATCTCCCATCCATAAATACATACCTACCTACCTACCTATACATATACTAGATAATTTGGAAGAAGAGAGAAAAGGGTTCGAAAACGTTCCAGATATCTACAGTATCTACCTGGAGCGGGAGGGAAAATAAAATAAGATCAAATATTGTATTGTATTGTATTGTGTTGTATCGTATCGTATCATCATGCCCAAAGAAAGTCTTTGAGCCCGTTGCTTATTAGACGTGTCATTATGTCTATTTTGAGCCCTGTTGTAACCCTAAGATATGTCGTATTTTGAAAGACAGATGGAGAAGAAGGAATATCCGGTAAACGCCATGCAACCCCGTAGATAGAACTAGATACAACGGTAGGCGAGAACACTCCTACTGTGATTTATTAAAACTCCTGAAACCCTATGAATAGAATTGGCTCTTTTGGAAACTTTCTACACCAATATCGCCTGCTTTTCCTGCTACAGCAGGAGGGGCCGCGAGTGCTTTTGCTTGGTTGGCATTGTTGATGCTTGAGCTGGTCAAGGTACTTGTGCGGCTTCCACTTTGACTTGCGCTCTTGATTTCGGCGATCGGCTGACCGGGTCGCCTTGCTACTTCCAGATATACGCCGGGAAGATAACCCATGCGGCCATCGCGTGCACGGCAACGCCACCATTCGGACGGATTGCCCATGGGATCGCTTTTGCTAATTACAGCTACTAGATCTCCTTTCTTTACTTCGAGATCCACACCTTGAATTGCAGCACTGGATTCAGGTGTAAAATCGTATAAGACGCGGCAGAAATCAAGTTTCGAAGGGTCGAGTTGTGCTGGCATGGGTTGGCCATCGGGCCCCATTAGTTGACCTGATGCAAGTAATCGTTTTTGCTCTTCTTCTTGAGATGCGGCGAGGGTTTTGATCATTTTACCCATAAGGTATGGGAGACCGAAGGCAGCTGCTATGAAGAACAAGAAAGGTTTCTTTGATGGACGAGGTGGAGAGCTACCATCTGGGAGTAGTTTGCGGCCTTCGAAAGAGGCAAAGGCGGAAGGAGTTAAGGAAGTCGCATCTGCAGGCATTGGGCGGCCTGTAACTTTCGCGAAAAGAGTGCGCAACCAGCGCATCATGGTAAATATTCCTAGAATGGATCCAAGAGTATTGCGCAAGTTCCCGAGCTGCTCGGCAACAGATACCATCGCTATAATTGTCAGTAGGTAATTCTCAAAAATTTTGTTTGGGGGAAATAGACCTACCAAAAAAGCTAGAGTGTGTAGCCATATAAGTGCTCTCAAGCATTTGAGCAAATCCTCCAAATGCTCCTACTATACTTTCGATAATCTGGAAAGTAGCTTGTGTGCTCTGTGTAAAGCCCTGTGTCAAACTGTTGGCATCATTTGGCCCCATTCCTCCCATATTTCCATACATCCCGCCCATACCTCCACCATACATAGATCCATACCCTCCCATACCACCATAACCATATCCTCCCATGCCTCCCATTCTTGAGTACGGCGACGAATATGATCCCATACCTCCCATACCATATGGCGAAGCCCCTACTGCCCCTAGTGCCCCTAGTCTGTTTGCACCATATGGCGAATATGAGGATGCGTTTTGATTGACGGTATTTGTGAGAGTAGATGGCCGTTCGGGTATGGCTGGTGCGCTCGATGAAGTAGTTGTGGATGATGAGACTGATGGTCCAGCTGAACTGCCTGATGTAGCAGCGGTAGTTGAAGTCATGGCTGTGCAAGGAAATTAGGATGTTATCAAACAAAGGTATAAAAGAAGCAATAGATAGGAGATACTGACCAGGACTTGGAAGTGCAGCACTAACTGCGGTGCCGCCTCTTTCCAAGGTTTTGGCGGTGAAGCCATAACAAATTATTCGATTCAACTATTTTCGTCTATACTGTGCCGACGTACCACACAGATCGGAAAGGTCTTTTGGGTGTATGTTTGATAATTTCTGGTCGCAAAATTGACGGTTTTGATGATGACCTCGGGATAGGATATAAGGATTTCTAATGAGACCCAAGCTCGTGATGACCGACAAGGCTAAAGATAAAGAGGCTGTGACTGTATAATTTTTGCGGGGGTGCTTGGATTGATTAACCTCAATAAAAAAGTGGCGATATACAAAAAAGAAACTATTATATAGGCAAGTAATAAAGGTGGTAAAGAAAGAAAGAAGGGTGAAGCTGGACGGTTTAGATTAGACTGAGTACGGTTATGAATTCTCGTTATGGTGAAGTTTATTGTTTGAATTCCTAATGGAGGTTGGGGGAAAATCATATCAGACTCCCGAGACTCGCTTCTGGACTGGGAACCTCGGCATTTGTTTCTGCCAAGGAGTAAAGGGTGAAGGGTGAAAGGTAGAAGGTAAAGCTTATGATTTTGTCTCGAATCCGTCTATTTTGCTATATGAGTTCATCTACCAAGGTTGTTGGAAATCACGTGTACTTTGTCGCTTAGCGATATGGTCGTGCCACATACATAAATGGTATAGCAGGATTGCCATCATATTAGTATATACAGCCTCAATATGTATACCACTTCTATGCCACATACGTGCTGAATTCTGACACGTTATAAACGCCGTGTAATTGTCATTTTCACTGCATTCGATTGTTCTACACTTCGTACACGTCTAATTACACATATACCCTCTCTACGTATATGAAGATATGGCCGGCTCTATCGAATCCGAGTCTGTTCAAACAGAATGGGGCACGGTAGCCGTTTACAAGGGCAACAACTACATTGGGTTTATGGGATCTCTTCGTTTAGCTATCACTGCATCAGATACATTAGAGATTTGTACGGGAAAGGATCTCCCTCCCCAGCGCCTGCACCAGCCCTGAAGAGTATGCTGTTTGGAAGAAGAGGAGGAACATCGCGATCTCCCTTATCAACTCGGGACTATCCCCTATCTACAGGTCCGCTACCTTTCCAACGCATGATGAGATTGATTGACGTTGCTAAGGCTTGGAAACACCTTCACTCGTACGATGATACGTCCAATAGCCGACATATTAGCAATATTCGCCGACTGTTTCTTCGCGACACATTCGACCCTCAGATCGAAACTCTACAGCAATTCCTCGATCGACTGCGATATTACCAGCTACAAACATCCACGTCTGATCAACGCATTACGGATGTTGAGGTACATCACCGGTTTATCAATTCCCTGCCTGATACTCCAATCTGGCAGACCCAACGAGATTTCGTTACTGCGTTGATGATGGATACAAAGACCGCTCTTTATACTTTACAGCAGATTGAAAAGGTTCCTCAAAGGATTGCAAACCCCGCCAATACAACTGGCTCAGCCAACGTTGCCAATGCTCTCAATAGCAAAGGCGGCAAGACCAAGGACCAAAGAGGAAGATCGAAACGTAGCCAAATGCGACTTCTGTGGCAAGAAGGGCCATAAGATGAGAGATTGCCATCATAAGTCTACTAAGTCCACTGACCTACATCCCGCAACCCCCCCCCCACATTCCGCCACCCATTTTATACCAAAAACATCTATTTCGACCTAATAATAACTTTATACAATAAAGCGAGTTCGAGGTGTTTCGACCTCTGCATTCGGTGGGGTTTGTCGCTGTTTTACGCAGCCTCAGCACGCGCTAACGGCCGCATTCACGTGAATTAGTGGAAACTTCACCCCACCAGAAATTGAGGTTCCTCATCCATTACGATTTCCCATATCCAACATCATGTTTCTAATTAAGGAAGATCTCGAAATGATTGTCTGTCAACCCAGCCATTTGGCTGCATTGGAGTTATTTAAGCTACAGCCTTTCCATCTCTTTCTTCGACATCTACTTATCTTCACTAACAGACTTCGCAATTATTTTCATTCAACTATTCTACAAATCTTCTTCGAATTCTATAACCAATAACGATTATGGTGAATACTTCAAGAAAGCGCCAACTTCACTGTGATGCACCGGAGAATTTGAATCTTCAGCATTTTGTCACAAAGCGTAATAAGCGCCAGCAACGGACAAAAAAGCCTAAGCTTACACTAGAGGACTATGAAGCCAATATTCAAAAGCTGAATGGAGATGGACCTCTTGTATCGAACGATGCAGATGCCACAAAGGAGAACATTACTGGCATATGCCGCAAGTGGAAAAGGTAGGATATCATATTACATATTGGTTTCTATTTGGCAAAGCTAACATAATATCAGGTTCTGCGAATTTCGAAACGAGCAAGACTGGCGGACAGCTATTCGAAAATGCAACAAAGGGACTATGATGTTCCTTCAATATATCTGTGAGAATAATAGGGTGCGTGCATTCAGTTCTGCACATCAGTATCTGCTTCAGTTCAAGCAGCTTTACAACCGAATTAACGGACGGCATATGGATACGAATGATGCGAAAGAAGTTTTTAAGGTATGATGGTATTCTTCGTCATTCATTTTTTGAAGCAGACTACTGATCACACAATTACAGTATCTCAATACTGTCCTAGCCAAAGATTTTACCTTAAGACGCGAAAAGACAGCAAAGCCAGTACTAGGGGCAGACGACCTCATCCTTCTTCTTACTCATCACTGGGCTCGGGACACATCCATCTTTCCGACCGAAGATCAACGCTTGGCACTTGCGACCATCATGCTCCTCCTTATCTACACAGGCTGTCGGCCTGCTGAGCTGGTTGATGCAGCCAAGGGGAAGATCACTACCGATCGCGATCAAAGATATGAAGATGACAATTGGGATAATGAATTTGAGGGATTAGACGAGACGAAAGATAATAATCCTGTATACGATCATCCAGAGCCTTGGGTCGATCCAAAGATCTCCGACTATGATGATAAGAACTATGAAGATATTCTTACACGAGAATACAAAGCTCTATGTTATGAAGATATCCGTCTTTGGATTGTTCGAAATCCTACTCCTGGAGAACGCGACCTCCTTGGAATGGAAATTACTCTTGCTCATCACAAGGGAGCTGACAGAAAGCCCAAACCGTATGTTTTTGATCTGGTATGTTTTGATCTTGCTAACGTAATGTTCATAGGACTACCTTTCTATTTCACGAGGAAGCTTTACCAATTCTTTGTCCTGTTAGCCATATCCTAGCCATTGCCATTAGAGATAATGCAATCAAAGTAGAAGGATATACCCACGCTAAACCGTTTTTCGAAAGCAATCTACAAGATCCTACAAAGGCAGTTCTAATACATTGGAAACCGGAGAAACTTAAAACACCGATCTTTCGGCAGGCGGTATGGGCATTTGATGGTCTATCAACATCAGAGCATAAAGCCCTCCGTTACTCAACCTTTGCATACTACCTTGATCGTCTTGGCTGGGCTGCCGGATTTGCACAAAAGTTAACTAGCTACTGTTTTCGTCGAGGTACTGGAAATGCTGTGGACGGTAAGACACTTCTGTAAATACTCTGTGTTCTTGCTAACATCTTCTAGGGGCGGCTACATCTGCTGTACGTGACCAGGTGATGAGGCATAACCCTCAGACAGGAGTCTTTTGTGGATCCTACATCAACGAAAAAGTCCGGTTTATCGTCCAAGATGCAGTATTGGACCAGCCAACAAATACCGGATTTCTCCGCGCCTTTACGCATATGAGTCTCACCTGTGATCCGCGTGCTCCGGTCGATGTGCCCAAAGAGGTTTTGAAGACCCTCCCTCCGGATCCAGAGATAATGGAACTTACAAGAGAACGCGAGGAATACAAAAGACAATATGGATCCTACAGCCGAGCTCCACTTGAAATCCGCAAAGAATGCGAACAACTTCGTCGACAGATTGATTCTTTACAGAAACAACGTGATCGGGCAATTAAGATAGAGTTTCGGCGAGATTATTTCGATCGTATTCATGACGAAGAGTTAGAGAGGCAACTTAAAAAGGTCTCTACAAACGAATACGTTGAACCCATCGTCCATCACCAGCTTCCAGAACGAACTCGACTCCAAGAGGTGCTTTGTGATCTCTCAAGGGACAAGAGCCCAAGCGATATCGTTGACTGCCGGATCCGTACCATTGACTTAATGGTAGCACTCTCTTGTCGACAGGAACAAGAGGTTCAGCATAGCAATCACTCGAGTAGAGCATCTTCGGAGTCTCCCAAGGACCAGTTTTCGTATGAAGACCCTTTTCCCCTTGTTTGTAAAAAGACCCAATGCATTGTATGTATCGGAGACAATCGAAGTACTTATGAATATCGGACACGGACTTACGCCACTTCGCACAAAATGATGAACCACGTGGATTGTCATTTGAAAGAGGTTCCGAAACTCCAGAGAATATCCTGTACTCATCCCGTTTGTCAATCTGAAGGACTTACTCTCAAAAACCTACAGCACTTCAAGAATCATGTGCAAACTGTGCATGGCATCAGCCTTCGACCTTGACTTGATGGCTTGTGTTATTTTGCTTATTATACTTCTTCATCACACTACAACGTAATGAATAATCTCAGCAACATCAATAGCCTCTTCGAGCTGGCATAGCCAATAGACACCCGAGGAATTTCTGCAGCTAAGTGATGCTTCCATTGCGATTTAGCGGCTGTGCTATTGCATCAAGTATAAGAAGATGGACTCTCCCTTCTCAAATATCAATCAAACTTCTTTTCCTTTTCAATCTTTGTACTTATTTCAAGATGTCATCAACAAATGCCAACCTAGACACCGAGCAAAGGGGTTCTCGTTACTCAAAAGCACCAAGATTTGATCATGTCATCAACAGGTCAAGAAAGAGACCATTCTCTCCAGATGGTTCTCGAGGTATGTGAATGCCAGCAATTGGGATTTATCATCATTCTAACTCTCATTTAGAACATCCTATCATCATCGACGATAACACTGAACCAAAGACCAAGATAAAAGCATCGCCACAAAAGAGGCAACGGACAAACTATCAAGATTCTCTCGAACCAGCTTGTCCTACTTTTAGCAAATTCTCCGAGCTTAACCAACTTTTGAGATCAAGTAAGAAGATTGTTGTGGTTATTATTATTATTATTATTATTATTCCATTTGCGTCCTGTATCAGTCTATGACTATGTAGGACGGTGAGACCCTTAAGGAATCTCACAGTTGAGAAGGGTGTAGCTAGTTTTGATAACAAGCAGGTAATATGAATAGTAGGTATGGGGTTTTAGAAACAATATAAGGGGGAACGTAGCCCCGTCCGCTTGTCGAATCAAAGAGGACTTCATCTTCTTCTCAAAACATTTCCTCCTTTGCTCACCTCCTGCTCCTCGTACAAAAAACAAAAACAAAAACAAAACATATGGCCTTCTTGCCATCAATGGTAAAGATGCCTAGAAGTAGCCTCAGGTAAAACTAAAACATCTCTCCATCCTCAATATCCCCTTTTTCCCCACCCCCTTCCTATGCTCTCTGCTATCTCTTCCCAACACACGATAGAGAAGCCGGCGCTCAGACGGTATCGTACCGTAGTCGTAAACATGATATAGAGAGGAAATTCTGGTTGTGGAGAAGAAGTTGATAACGAGGTCCCTATGCCGAGCAGCCTTGTAATTCTTCCTTCTTCTTTTACCCCGTCAAGAAGGAAGAACCCCTTGTAGCCGGCACAGTCGTAATTTAAAAGAGGAAGAGCAACTTCGTCATGTTTGCTGGCGATAAAGAGAAAGAGAAAGAGGCTGTTGCCGCTATTCACGCCTTTTCTTGGGCGATGGTGCGCGTAGATGTTGTTATCTAACCGTCATCCTCTGCCATCGACCCCTGCTGGCATCGACCGTGACATACGTCTGCGCTGTCAATCTGTTTCTTATGTATCCTCCTGCTGTCTCCCCAGTGTAGTCGTCGTTGCACTATCGCGATTTCGAGGTTTCTTGCTAAAAAGTGGGGTAAAAACTCTGCAAAATCTCTAATCGGATATGTCGGAAATGGCGATATCGTCGAAAAACGAAGGTAATGGTTCGAATTTGACGTAGAAAAAGGTGTGCGATTGATCTCATCGGCTTTCTGAAATACAAACTGTTTTCAGAGGTTCGTAGCCAGCGCCAACGTACAGGCTGAGATTTCGACTTTGCTGGCCGATTGTTGTGGTTAGTGGCGCTGGTATATCAGCCAAAGCAGGTTGTGAGTTAATCCTTTGTATCGTTATTTACAAAGCTGACTTTTTGAAGTTCCTATATTGAGGAAATGCGAAAGTCTAAACAAACCTTCCACCGATCCCTCTACTCCTCTTTGAGCGAAACGGCTTCTTTTCATTCAACAATCTCCAGCATGTTCGAAACCTTACAATCCGATCAATGTCAACCAACTCCGTTCCATCAAATTATGGATAATCTAGCAAGCGAAAATCGTCTTCTTCGGCATATCACACAAAACATAGACTGCCTAGAGCAAAAATCTCCTGATCTCAACGCCAAGACCTTAAGACTTCATGGTCAAATTGATCAGGTCAGATGCGAAATATGCAATAGGGTTTATTCATTTCAGCCTTTACTCTTTCTTGGAACTGATCTGCCAGACTGTCAACAATGCATTCAGAGAAGCGAAGTGCGAATCTTGAATGGACGGCGAGCACTTCCAATTGGCAAGCTCAAGCCTAATGTACTTCTTTATGGGAACTCTCATTTGGATGACGATATTTTCGATTTCATCAATCAAGACCTTGCAACATGTCCTGACCTAGTATTAGTTGTTGGAACAAAATTGCGAGTACCAGGGCTCGGGAAATTGCTACAAGGCTATATAAAGCTGCTCGGAGAGCCGGTGGAGTGGCTGTTTGGCTCGGGAAATTGCTACAAGGCTATATAAAGCTGCTCGGAGAGCCGTGGAGTGGCTGTTTGGGTTGGTTATGACAATCCTCCACCAAAGTGTCACTTTGATGATGTGATTCAGGGGCGATTGTCATGAAATAACGCTGGGTCATATATAGACTGCATATAGAAGAGCTAGTATGTCTGCACCTCACAGGTCGATGTTAAAAAAAGGAACTTATATTTTCTTTTCTTTTTTCGGGTTTCAGTTCACGATAAACTTGCCAATGCTCTATCCCGCTCTATATCGGATGCTATTGCTAATGTCTATCTCTATTGAATTTAGATCCCCCTTCTTCGAAAATCTTCCCCGATCCTCCTGAATTCTCGGCTGCAGCTCCTTACCTCTCGCTCCGTGCCATTACCTTTCTGTATCATTCCGTTATACCGAACACTTCTTGTGGCTATTCCAACTACATTTTTTCTTCTTTCAAAACTTCCATTTCCTTTTCCGCTTATCACTCACCAGCCTAGCCGCTCACCCAGCAGCTAGTTATCAAGTGAGTTATTCTCCGCACCGTTAGAGCCATAGGGCAGCTCACATCTGATTACAGCTATGCCAGCCTAAGTCCTCCTACTCGTAAGGAATCTCCCTTGTACAGAAGAAGCCGGCAAACGTAGTCTTGAAGGCTGTTGACAGGTTGAGGCCGTCAAGTTGGGGATTGGATTGCTATGCGTCAAATACCGACTAAGACAGCACGCAGGCTGGGACTATCCAACGCATCTGTCGAAAGACCCTGGAGAGTGGAATGGGAACGAAGGTCTAATTCTTTGCTCTTCCAACAACTCCGTATCCTCCGCCAAGATTTAACCTTCGCGGACGCTATTCTTTTTTCCGCAGAAGGAAAAAACGACCTAGAGACCTACCTCGCAGCTTGTCCTGCGGAGCTTGTTAGATACTCGTTGAAATAAGCAAAATTTACATTATATGCTCAAGAATTAAGGGTTGGAGTTATATAAGACAGCATTGATAGTCCCTATCTAATAATAAGATCATTCTACACCACTTACAACCAAGCAGACCATCCAGAAGATCGCCACCAAGCGGACCAACAGCCAGAAAGTCATGACCTATTGACGGTTGTAGACAACCCTCTCAATCATTCGACGGAAGCCAGCCATATGATCGTCAGCGGTCAAATGGCGACGGTTGCGGACATGGAGGCGGTGAAAGTCGTGATATGAGAGCCAGGCTGAACAATGAGCTGCCATACTTGAGGGCATGAACAACTGAGCCAAGCGGCAAGTTGATTCCGAAGCATTGTTGCGAATAAGCCGACGAATACGCTCGCACTGATCGAGGATATCTGCCCAGAACTGAGCATAGTTGTTGTCGTCAATATTGTCGGCCTCTCGATAAAACCTATGGAATGCCGTCAAATCTTCTTCCAACTGTGCCCGACCTTCAAACGGCATAAAAGCTAGGGTGCGAATCAAATTATCGTCTTGGTCCGTCATATATTGACGGACAGCGATACATACTCCAAATAAAATAATATAGAGCATACTATCTATTTAGTTGTAACTAAAAGATTAATTAATTTTTTCCTAAATTGAATTACCTATTTTAGACTTATTTTAGACTTATGAGCTTGATTTTGAAAACATTAAATAATTACAATTCTGATTAAGATTGATAAGACTAATATTGTCTGAAGACTAATCACATTTTATTTTTAAGAATATTCTTTGAAAGATATATAGTCTAGATATCAAGACTAAATGTTGTTTGTAGACTGGTCACATCTTTACTATTAATCTTACTCTTCAGATCAAGATATTGAAAAAAGGCAAGATTAGAATATTATATATAAGTAGTCTATATATCAAGACTAATCTTATCAAGAGACTGGTCATGTCTATATTCTTAGTCTCATGTAATCAATACAAAATAATCTTATATACAAGACTAGTCAACAAAATAAAAGTAAGACTAGTTTTCAAAAAATGAACGATCTACTTATTGAGACTAAATGTTAATGATAGACTAGTCTTATTTTTTCTAGTAGTCTTATATTAGAAATTAATCTGTCAAAACAAGAAAAGACTAAAATCTCATGTATAAACAGTCCCGATATAAAGACTAGTCGCAATATCAAGACTAATGTTTCAATAAGACTAGTCAAGTCATATAGCTATATTTCTCAATAAATAGAAAGGGTTATCTAACTAAGATTAAGAAGTCTGGAAGATTACTGTGGCTGGTAGTTAAAATTAACTTCTTCAAGTGCTTTGTTTCTCTTTATGAGTCAAGTCATCACCGTCTTTCTTTGGTTTGTCTGAGGTCGTCTCTCGTGACATGTCAATCACCAAGATCACCGCATCGCATACAGCGACTTCAGTCTTCAAAAGAAACCTCTACACAATGCCACCGGAAGAGCCATTCCAAGAGATGTGATAGCGTATGTACTTCCCTCTATACAATTCAATAGTATACATTCTTAAAGAAAACGATTTAGATTTTATCTTTTACGAAGTTGATGATTTGCACGGTTGTATCGAAGAGTATGATACGACAATTAGAGGTTGTTTTGAATGTTACAAACAAATCTATAACTTAAAGGGATGGAAAAGCAATAAAATTGCTATAACGATATGTATGTATATATGGAGATAGATATAACGCGAGGTGTATCGAGAGGTGTATGTTATAGTGTTGTGAGCAGTGTGAAATTCTTGGTAGATCAAGA